>KV417323.1:0-74626 GCA_001630345.1 Calocera viscosa TUFC12733
TCGATGTGTTGCAGGGTGTAGAGGACCGTGACCACGGCGATGCCAGTGGGGCGTCTGGCCGGCTACTAGTATATGCTGCCCGCCACCCGGCCGCCCGACATTTCCTATGTAGGAAATCAGTGGCTTTCAGGGTCTCAGTGAGCGACGCGCGTTGCGCTGTGCTCACCGGGACGGGGACCGGTGTCGTCCCTGAGTTTCGTGAGAAGGCGGCCGGGTGGCGGGCAGCATATACTAGTAGCCGGCCAGACGCCCCACTGGCATCGCCGTGGTCACGGTCCTCTACACCCTGCAACACATCGACGACGAGGTGCTTGCGCTGTATTATGATCACCTGCTTTTCTCACTTGCGTGTGAATCTGACGTGGCTGCCCCGCAAGCTGACGACCTGTACACCAGCGCCGGGTTGTCGGCTTTTACAACTGAGGCTCCACTCCAAAGATATCCTCTCAGCCAATCGCGATCTCGGCAGTCGTTGAGGAAAGGGTCGAGTTTAAGCCCACCAGTCCTCCTTCGTTCTGTGTTACCTTTGGCTGGTCGTGACCGAGCGATCCTGTGCGCTCGGTTCGTCTGTGTCCTCGCCCGCAAGCCTGAATACAACTTCTGTTGATACGGAAGGCGCATGCATTTGATCTATGTGTGTGGACGGACCCATCGATCGACAGCGATGAACGCTTTTCCCGTTACTGGGCATCCTGCCCGTCGAGCCTTCTGTTCTGCGTTCTGCAGCGTCGCACGGCATCCGGCGGTTTCTGGGGTCTTCGAGATGGTGGAGCCCACTCACGTGATGGGAGTCTCCTAGACCTCGATCTCGCCCTTTTCTTATATAAAGCCCACTGGCCCCGCCCTCCCACAATCCATCTTGTTTCCTAACCGCCATCTCTGCCCCAAACGTCAGTATTCGTCTCTTTCCCCTCGCTGCGTGGCTCACATTCTCACGCCTCTTCCTACGCAGCTCACACCCCTCCCTCCACATCCTCCTCCTCGACGACTCGCTTACCCTCCTTCATCAAGACAGGACAAGCACACGTCAAGATCATCAGCTCGGATCGTCACTACGTTCTAGGCTGGTTTCCCCTACTGTCTTGTGAAAGGCCCACCTGACTGACGCATATATGCAGTCTACCCTCAAGTATCTACAATGTATGCAGTGTGGTTTCCCGGAAGACCCGATTTATAACTGCATATATCCAGGGACGCAATGCAAGATGGCCCGTCGGTGGCCCAGTGCGGCGCACAAGGACCAATGGAGCAGCCTCGCATCGCCTACTTGGTTGCGTTGCCAACCCTTGATGGGTCGTCTATTAAAAACCTTGTGAAGGGTGAGTTGTGACTCCTTGACCGCTTGGGATCGCACTGATCATTGAGCACGCAGCTAATGCCAACACGCTCAGCAGCGCCATCACCATCATGGTGCATATATGCGCGTTTATCTGGTACGAAGGCCCGACGAGCTATGGTGCGACCACGACGGTATCCATCGCCGTCCTGGCTGTGGGTATTGCGGCCCTTGCAATGCTGTTCGATGCGAACTTGGACGATACAGCACAGACCGTCGGTCTATTTTGGAGTCTCTGGACCCTCTACATCCTTAGCTTCCGTCTGGCTATACCGACATTCCCGTCAACTGGGCATGCTCTCGGGTTAGCGATATTGTGGGTGTTCCTCCTCGAAACGGCGATCAAGAAGATCATCAAAGATACGGACTCCGGCGTGCCCCGGATCACAAAGCCCTTGAAAATCCACGTCTTCGACGGCTTTCTGTGCCTCGCCACCTTCGCTGGCGTCCAAGTCGTCAAATCTATGTGGGACGATCTCCGGACTGGGACAGGGATCTTCTTCAATGTCAACGACTACGCCATCGGCGCGTATCCCGTCCATCAGCAAGCCGCGGCGGTTGTTGCGTTCTCTTTTCTCGCTGGTGCAATGTTGCTATGGTGCTACATTCGACTCCCAATGAGACTGTTCTGGTCCGCTGCCGGCACTGGCATCGTCTTCGCGGCCGCGACCGCGATCGCCATTTCTACCGGCGGAGGAGCGAACGGTGTAATACACGACGGACAAGCTTTATGGGTCGCGCTCAGTGTTGCGGTGACGTACCTAAAGGCCTCTGACGTGCTCATCGGCGGGACTGAAGACTGAGAGGGCGAATGCCGCCCTCACTACTATACCTTATTTTCAACTCCTTTCACGGGCTCCTCGGATTCTCATTTTCCATCTGTACTTTTTCATCCATTCTCGGACTCTTCGGAGCATGATCGAGGACTACTTTCTGCTGTCTCATCTGTTTTTTCACCCTCCACGCTTCCTGACAAAGTCATCTGTAGCCGCCACGTGTTACTTCAATCTCGGACTCTACGTAGCTCACTCGAGGACTATTCTCTCCTCTCTCACCCGCCCTCCCTCTCTACATTCTCGGACATGATTCCTCTTCTCGCTTGTGTCCTTTTACTCCGTTTTCATGATCTAACCTAAACGAGGACATGATGTCATGTCTTCATATCGTCTCCTATCTTTATGCTGTATGGCCTTTCGGGATGAGTAGATATCTCCTCTGTACAGGCCTCCGCGCCAATCCTGAGGCACTTTACTGCCTTCCATGTCTGTACCTCCTGTATTAATGCAGATTGGACAGGTTCCATACAATCGCAGTCCCCCCACACATTGCTCGTGTGCAGCAGGAACAATTGGAAAGCGAATTGAAGTGTGGCTGATACACTGGATAGCATGGCTCCCGGTTCCTGTCTGTGGCATCATCCCCGTCGATTGGGCCTCATCATCCCTCTCTTTCACTCCTCTCACCCCATGTGGCTCAGCAGCCGAGGTGGGTGCGCAGTCCGCGATCCATTTGGGCGACTTGGCTTTCAGGAGCACCGTACCATGTCAGGTTAGGACATATGAGACTAGTTCCTCACCTATCTTCCTACTTCGGGTGGAGTCGCGAGGAAACTGTGAGTGGTGTGGGAAAGCTGTCACGGGAAGACGAAGGAATGTTTCACGCCGCGCGCGTCACACGCGTGTTGTGCGCGTCGGGCCGTCGGGGATGCACCCACCCTTATCGCAGACCACCATGTTCCGGGTCCCACGACCATTTCGCGAGCTTATTGCCCGCATATTCACGATCCCTAGCGTTTCCTTTGCAACCCACGCGGAGAACGACCATCCAGACGGTTGGGAAGCGTGGGCGTCAGCTGAAAACGCGACGCAAGACGTATCCAGAACGCAAGCACAAAGTCTTCAGGACGGAAGAGCATATAGCTCAGTCGCTCATCATGGTGCGCTTGTATTCCACTCGTCCTAGGGATGTCGTCTGAATGCGCCGAGATCAGAACTTCTGGGTGGCGACGGCAAAGTGCTCGATCAGCTTCAGCCGATGGGCGTAAGAAGAAGCCTTCCGACGGCAAATGTCGCGATGGTCTCTGAGCCGACGATCGGACGTCCGGCTTTCTTGGCAAGCGACGGCGACTGCCCACCCACCGGATCCTTCGATTCCGACTGGGATGACGGCAGGGATGTTGATTATGGGGAAGACGCCGGCAGCTGGAGCCGCAAAGACGTCCAACATTCGTCTTCTGCCGGCAAGGCTTCGACAAGCGCCTCCTTGCGCTCTGCTGCCGACGACGACAGAGCGACTCGAAGTCGCAGGCACCACTCAGACTTCACTGCATCTAGGCGTGAAAGGAGTGCTTTCAGTGGATCTGCTGAACACACCCCCTCCCCTGCATCCGAGGGTGTAATTGCTCTTAACGAAGTCGACAACGAAAGCGAGGAGGATTTCCCCCATCAGAAGCAAGATAGGCTTTGTAACGTCAAGGCCATCAAGAAAGTGTCAAGTGTCGCCCTCTATGATATCGATAAAAATGACACACTTCCCCATCTTGACCCACAAATCTCATCTGTATGCATCTACAAGTATCAGTCATCCATCCGCATCCCTGGGCAGAAGACGAAACAAACTCGCCATGCACTCGTATGTCTATCTCTTTCAGACCGTTCGTGTTATTCAGAGGCTCCAAACCAGGTCTCCACTGGGAGCAAGCGTTGTTCAAGCTGCCGACAGAAAGACGCCAAACTCTCCGACACTGACAAGGACGAGAAAGATGGGCGAGGCGCCATCTCTGTACGCTCGTGCATCCAGTCTCTATTTCCCCAAAAAGGGAGCAATACGTTTGGGGTATCCAAATGCGCAGAATGTTGTCACGGTCGAGGGGTGGAGTGTGACAACAAAACCCTCCGGACGGCCAATGGCTTTCGTCCGAATCCCGAAATGGTTCAGAAGGTGCAGGCAGCTCAAGGGGCGCCGAATCTCAAGGGCGATTGGATGAATTTCCCCAATCTGGATGTCATCCGCGGCCCCGCAACTCGCCCACAGCGGGCAGCAGCAGATCTTCAGTAAATGCGGAATGGAAATGACCGGTGATCTCTTCTGACGAATACGACCGAGGCCACACCTCAAGAACTATCCATGCATCTCCCTCAATCGCCCCAAGACCGCCATAACGTATCGGGCTCATGATACAGGAGAAGTTTATTCATCTCGTTTCCAACGAGCATCATCTCGTTCCCGATGGACTGCTGTTGCTCACCTGCTCCGCGAACCCGGTATGACATTATGCTCCGCATCTATCGTCCATCCCACATTCTTCAGGACCTCCATATCAGAGTCTTGTACCCTCTCCATCATCTCAACCCCTTTCCGCCCCTATGGACTGTTCTATCTGATGTATCCGAACTTTATTCTTTATCTGTATGTTCCTATCGCCAATTTGAAGCAGATTATCATCCATGACCCTCTCATAATTATTGTCAGTATGTAGGGCACTTTAGCCCTACGCACACTGCGCGTGCGCAGCACCCCTAGAAGTTTTGGCACTTCCGTGAGAGCGGTGTCTCAGCGCACTCCAACTGCTTGACGCGCAATAGCGCAGGAAGCTTGTGAAGAGCGGATCTTGTGTCACGTGACCCACCCGGAAGTGTGAACTGCCTGCCACATCTTTGCCACCCACCCGCAACTTCTTCCTTTACACGACCACAACTCAAAACAAAAAGATGATCAAGACGTCCAGCAGCACCAACACTCGCACCAACCTAGCCTCCGACACCATTTCGAAAGGCAGGAATACTAAGGACTCCCCGCAAACGGCCTTTCTATCACGCCACAAAGGGGGATGTATAGGCGCCGTCTTGCGCGCTGTCGCTCCGAATGCCGAACCTTCCAAAAGCGCGTCTTACACGGGTGCATTGGAAGCGAATGACTCACCAATAATCCACCAGACATCATTGTTGTCCTAGACAACCCAATTCTCGTAGGAAGCGGGGCGGAGAGGTATCGTATATGCGCATATACTTTGGAGTTTTGCAACTAATGCATTGGCAGCGACTTCCGGATGGATTCTCCGCTCATTGAACCCAAACACTGCATGATATATGCGTGCGCCGTGTGTACACTCCAAGCTAATGACTACTAACACTTGAAGGAAACAGAGTCAGACACGACAATCGAACCACGATTTGCTGCCAGGTATCGATCGCCCAAGTTCTTGCTGTTCACACGAGCTGCTCATTTCGTCTCTGTCCGTCTCTGTCCGAAATAGAACATCTCCATGACAGCCCTTATCGTGAATAATTTCAAGATGCAGTCTGGATCCAGCTTCATGCTCTGCCACGGGGACATCCTCACCTTCCCGAGCAAACAGTGTGAGTTCCACACCCGCTGGACGATAGTTGGCGGAATTGATGTCCACCATAGCTTTCAAGGTACAATGCAGTAGAATGCCAAGCATACGCCCCGAAGCTTTGAAGGGGCTTTCTGTTGATGCGGAAGGGAGTGGAGTCGCTGTCGTTGGCCGAGGACGCTACTTGATCCAGTCATTGGAACTCGGAAGGTGTGTGAATATGTGCTCCCGAGCATGACATGGGTGACCGTTTCCAGTGGAGGCTGTGGCAATGTCCATCTAGGATATGACATGAGTGATGGCAGACAGGTTGCCTGCAAAATAGTGTCGATATTGCCCGGCAATGATACAGCCGATATTTGGAGGTCTGAGGAATATCGGCAGACGATGAGAGAAGTTGAGATTCTTCGGAAGGTCTCGCATGTGAGATTGCGCCTTCCGTAGATGAAGGATCCCACCTGAACACCTTTATAGCCAAACATCAATCGCATTATAGAGTTGGCGGAAAATGAATGCCGGGAAAAGATGTAAGGTGGCTCGATGCTTCCCCATGCGGTGAGCTAACCGTACCTTGTGCAGCTGTGTGATACTGGAGCTTGCCCTGGGAGGCGATCTCTTCTCCTATCTCGCCCAGCGAGACACCATTGACACCAAAGAGGCGCGGTATTGCCTCCTGCAGATCGGCTACGCGATTAGATACCTTCACCAGTTTGGGATCGTACATGGTGACATCAAGCCCGAGGTCAGCTGGCTGCCACCCTTTAAGACATGGCCTGAAATCGAGTAGAATATCCTGTTGCTGAACTCCCCGCCCTGGGCACGGGTGCAAATTTCGGACTTCGGGACTGCTCGGCGGTTCGGCCCCAATGATGAACCCGAACCAAAGGGAGCATCGTCCCCCCTACATCTGTCAAAAGCCACCTCGCTATGTGAATCTATCGTGGCTGTGTAAGTGCGGAAGCAGCCATAGCGAAGTCCCTTGCGGCATAGCGCTCCATAGGCATTGAAGTTCCAATATAAAAAGAGATGCACTACAGAATAGTGTCAGACTGTACATAGCACACATCGCCAACCGGTGATCTGATTCAGTCCTATCGGTTGTGGTGTTCACTCTACTTTACCTCTACAAACTGTAAGTTAGTGCCAGATCAATTCTTCTCTTGCCAAGACCATGGTTGCCGACGCACCATGGTCACAATTTTGCTTCCTCTTTCGAGCTCCGACTCACGGATCGGTCCCGGGCCGGTCCACGCCCATTAAGGCAGTGCGCTCGCCAGGGTCTAGGGACACTCCTTCAAATTCTACTGGGGCAAGCCTGCCAGCCTGGCCGAGCCCATCTCAACCACCAGTCGCGCTAAAGAGCACGGCACTGCGACTTTCAATGCTACCTTGCTGTCGGCAACATGAATGCTGCTTGCTTACATTGCCTTAGTAGTGCTTATTGAACACCTCAAGATCAGCGCCAGCTCATTGGCAACAATGGAATATGATCATTCGCCTTCCAAGTTGTCAACCAAGACGTTTGGCAGGGAATGGATGTCACGGCATTTGGATGGCGAGCAAACTTCTGGCTCTGCCATGTGCCAGAATCGCAACATCCAGCAGCTTGTCGGCGGCCCTTCATCATAATAACTTTCTTCGTTAGAGTGGACCTGAGGTCCGAGATGGTTTTGCAATGTGGAGCTGGGGTCTACACCCAGCTGAGGAGCGTGGACCTGGGGTCCCTTCTGCGCGTGCGTCATATACATCTTCAGATTGAATGTCGGCGATATCTGAATAAACGGGCAGAGCTTCACCTGTGCCTATGTGCGCCATCTTGCTCAGCCGTTCGCAGATCTGTCTCCTGATAAGGGGCAGAGCAAACTGTGCCGCATTCATTTGGTCGTTTTGCAATCGCGCCGGTCCCCCATCCTGCTGAGCACATAACAACACGATCCTTCGCGAACCAGCACGCGCCTGACGTGGCGGAACTACCTGTTCGCTTCCTGGTGTGCAAGATGGCAAATTCGAATGTCTGCTCCCACGCAAGAGAAATGACTACGCACATCGATTCCTGCAGTCTTCAAACATTCTTATCAACCAAAAGCAAATAGATGGCTCATTAGGATCTTGTTCTATGTGCGGAATCTTGCTTTCGTGGGCGCCTAGTTGCGCTTGGAGGAAGGTAGAACATTCTATGGATTCACCTCGGTTTCGGCGATGTCGGGGGGCTGTGCAGGCAGGGTCCGGGCACCAAGCGCCCGCCATGCCTGTCGTGATTTAGACCACGTGCCGACGCAACAGCTTCGCGTATACCACGCCGAAAGGATCTCGCCTCCCTCCTGTCTTTCCTCTCGCCAAGAACTCTGTCGATCTTCTCTCCTCGTATGTGCATTGCACTTCGTCCATCCTTGAGCTGTTGAGCAATATGACAGACAGTTCGGCTTCCTCCCTTGTCAAATCAGCGCATATATCTAACGTTTGGGCAGCTGACACAGACCGACACGAGAAAGACACGACCGAGACGCGCCGTGTGATGCCCGTAGGTCCCTCAAACAGAGAACCCGCGGTCGAGGAGCACAATGCACGATATGAAGACAGCCCGCTCTTCGGCAACGACGTGTCCTTCCACGATCCGTACCCAGCGTTTGGCACCCAGCCGATCCCGACCCAGAGCTCAGCAATATCCTATTTCCCCTCACCTGAGCCTTTCATAATGGATTGGTCGATGCCAAAAAAGCGCGAAAACCAAAGAAAGCACACGGTGAGGCTGATGAAGGCGGGCGAAAGTAAGTCCTGTTATTGAGCACTCTCCTCGTTTATAGTGTTGACAACTCAATCAGATGACCCGCCACATCATGTACCGACATTCAGAGTCCCCGAAGAGCCGATTCCGGCAGGCACGAGGTTAGATATGCAGTCTGTAGGTGCAGCACATGAAGTACCACCCCAGGATAGAAGCTCGACCTCCGTTGCAGCCGGGCATGATAATGTAAGTAAGAACTCCACTCGGATGAACTAGTGTATTCGGGTCAACTAACTGAAACCGTGTGTAGCATGACCAAGCCCAAGCCACCTCGTCTCCTGCAACTAGACGCAAACGCCCGCCAACCATCTCTAACGTCGCAGACCTGCCAAACACGACCAGGCCAAATCGCACACATACAGATGACACAGGGAGTGAGGATGAACTTCCGGCAAAACGGCAACACATCTTTGGCCCACCCATGGTTCCCGCAAAGTCACTAGCCGAGGGCGTGGCGCGCAATCGTCAGCGATTAGACGGCGAGACTGGAATCACACGGAATCCAGCATCGGCAGCTGTATCGTCAGTACTACAAATGCCCCCTCGATCGCCTTCTCTTCGCGCTCAACCGCACGTCTTGAGCGATGATACACTGGTCGAAGAGCGTAATCCCGGGAAGGCTCGCGGACAACCTGAGGAGGAGTCGGCAATGGATGAAGATGACGTCCTGCCCGCAAAGAAGAAGCAATTGAAGATTGGGCAGGACCCCCTCCAGGAAAGAGCAGCTCACCTCGATGCCACTAAATATGCGCTCGAAAGAGATCATAAGAAGGTGGAATTTCTGGAAAGGCAAGTCTACCTCATTGTGTTCGATAGAAAAACGCTCAGTTGTCTTCAAGAGAAGTTTCTGAGTTGAAGTTGAAATATAAGAAAATCGACCGAGGCTTACGGAAAACTGACATCGCCATTACTGCATTGCGCATGAGCGGTACCGAAGGTCGTAAGCGCAAGAATATCACAGTGGAAGATGAGGGCGCCGAGCACAATCCGACACCTGAAGTGCTTGCAACACAACACGATCCTCTGAGTATCACATCACTCTCGAGCGAAGAAGATCCACCGTATGAGGCAACCGGTAACGAGAGTGCTGAAGAAGTCGTGGACCAGCGAATACCTCGTCCAAAGAAGAAGGGAAGAAAATCCAAGGCTACGGAGGTGATCACTGCCCAGGACCTGAGACACAGTTTGCCCACAGCTCGCACACCGCTTGAGCTCCCTCAAGCTTTGAAAGATTGGTGTTTGGTAAGTAGCTCAAGCACGTCTCCTGAGGTATAAGTTAACAGTTGACGCAGTCAAGCCTCGGGAAAACGTTCTGGACAGTTATGGGCATGCAGCGCTCTGAACCTATTCCAGAGCCAACACCGCCGACTCGCAAAGGCAGCATACTGATATTGGTGCCGATTTCACCGAGCCCATAGATTCCGTTAATAATCGGAAAGTTCGGGCTGCGGTAGTGTCGCGTGTCTATGATAATGCGCAGGTATGTTCAGCGCCCTACTTTGAACCCTCACCTGACGCCCATTTGTATTGGAATAGGCACGACGAGATCCCGTTGTTCTCATGGATGCCAATGTCAAGTTGATCACAAAATCCACTCTGGAGGACTTGTGTCGCACAGTGACTTGGAAATCAATGCATCAGATTTGGCGGACTCAAATGATCGACACTGTCAAACAAAGCAACTTAGCCAACATTAAGCATAGGCGCCGGGATAAATGTCGTACAACGGTGAGTGTGCTGTTGGAAACTAGACCATCTACTAATTGGGACTGTCAGAAACTGGGCTCACGACTTGCGGCGTGCAAGGATTTCGATGATATTTACGGCTGGAATCCTGTAACACTCATAATGGATGACGTCATGTCTGACGAATATTCTTCCAGTGGGGAGCAGGACGATGAGAATAAAGAGCTCATGTGGAAGAGCACTGTCGCAAAGCGAGCCGGTGTTATATTGAAGTTGGTGGAAGAGAAAATTGTAACAGTTTGGGAGAGAGTACCTCCGCTATGGAGAAAACCCGGCATAAGTTATGTTGACTTGTCTGTATCATCCTCACTGATGGTTGAGATCGCAGATGGACCATGTTCTGTACGAGCTCGATGCGCTGTCAGTAAAGAAGGTCAAAACCGTTCGAGTGTACTGCGGCTCGGCGCATACAAGAGCGCCAGCCAAAAGCATCCCTTCTTGGGCGACTGGGGCCTATCCCAGTGACACGGTGTTGCGGGGCGTAGGTGCGGTTGGCGAATTTCTTAGAGCCATCAAAACGACTCGCCTGAAGGGGATCCCAGAAGCAGTTCTGAAGGAGATCGATAAGTGCTGTCTGTCAGATGCGCCATGGCATCGGCGCATCTGACAGTATCGCTCTTAACCATGTAAAGTGCGGGCATCACTCGGTGCGTTCTGTCTTTCTCCTGCACCATGTGTCGTCTCATTCTTCCTTAGCTGGCAGAAGTTCCATGGGTGATTGCAGACGATGAGCAACTATTATAGAGCCCATCTATGGAGGACAACGCAAGTACCCTCTTCATTACAGTGCCTCCCTGTTTACTGAAGATTTGATTTGCAGTGTGATGCAGGTCAAACCAATCAGGAAGATTTTGACTACAAGGATCTGACAGATCCTGTGGTACGGGAGTCGCTGATGAAGACAGAATTCCGACAACCGGGAACACGTCTCGTCCTGCATAACCCTCTTCGCCCTGAGCTATGCATTCACCGTAGCAGGCGCCATGGGGGCAATGAAAGGTGTTGAGAGCACGGAAACCGGATAGCTGAGCATATCACATAACAAATAGCCATATCTGAGTCTTCCTGTTGTAGAAAAATATAGACACTTCTGCGCAGGGACGTACACGTGCGCCGCCGCTTTCGAGTCAGAGCTATAAATTTGTCCGCTAATCACTCACACACTCTCTTTTGCTCCACAACATGAACGTCTCTGCTCCTGAGTGTATGCGTCTCCAAACTCTCTATTTCGCTTGCTGACAATTGAACTAGGGGCAAAGCACATCCGGTTCGGCCATGGTTATGTTCCCTACGACCATCAGCTACATCGTCCAAAATGGATATGGGATACGAGCCTTCCAATTCCATGGGGGAAAGGGGCAAGCCCAATCAGGCTGGAGAAATGCATGGCCATCTGGCTAGAGAACAACGACTTCAAGAGAACAGGGAAGGTCTCGAACTGGGATGAATGGGCACGTCGCGTGAGTACATCATTGGTGTTCCGCTCCACGCTGTTCTAATGTTTCATCATAAGATCATTCCTATGGACCGAAAGAAGCCATACTCGAACGCCTATTGGTCTCACTGGCTTCACGGCGCCGGCAACAGACAGCGTCGCGCTCGCATCCTCGATAGGGCTCGCAAGAAGGACTTCAACTTGTAGCTTATCACATGCCAAAGCCGAAGAGGTTGTTGTAAGATAAGGTTTACACTCCAGATATAATGTCAATCCTTCGTTGACCTCAAAGCAAGTTCCAGCGCGCTGTCCAGGCTAAGTCACGCGACTTTACAGGGCCAAGTTTGGAGTCACATTACCTAATCCTGTGCAGGCACATAGCACGCGCGTGCCGGTGACTATATCGTCTTTGCCGCATACTACCGGACCCTGCACTGCACCATATCTAGAACTGACTCGGGCCGAGGCGACTCAAAATCATGATGACGTGGCTAAGGAAGACCTTCTTAATGAAATCCAAAGAAGAAGTAACACTTAAAAATCACCTTAGGTCCTTCTTGACCTGGCTGCAGAGAAAGCATTGGATTCTCTCATGACATACCGAGCTCTGCGCCTCCAGTCAGGCCACCCTTCCCCATTTCTACGAATGTTGGCTTGGCGGCTGTTTCGGCGACAACAACGTCTCCAAAAACTTCCTCAAAGGCGGCTATCAATTGAACGACGATCCAGGACATCCGTCGTTGTCTATTTCGCCAAACGCTGTCAACACCACCGAGAGCGAGGAGAGAGAACTGGAAGAAGCTTTGCATCTGCTTCACGGCGAGGCGGACAGCGGGAAAGCCAAACCCCCGCCTAAGAAGAAAAAGGCGGTACCAGCCCGCAGCATAAAGACCGATGATGCGGTGTTTGTTCATGGGCGATTTTCCATTACGCATATCTTGTCTGCACTAGGTGAGTCGGAGCTTGCTGCTATCTTGTCAGCTGTCTGAAGAAAGCTTGTAGTCGCCTACACCGCTGCTCTGTTCCAACCGCAAACAATCACTGAAGTCGTCGCATGGTTACATGTCCTCGTCCACTGGTCCACCGGCGTACCCAGTGATATTCTCAGCACTGATAACATGCCAAATGTGAGATCAGCAACCGTCACAAAGCGCAAAAGCCATGGCATCATAGTGGACATATGGCCGAAGCTCGCCACATCCAGCATTGTCCAGATTCCATGCGCTGGGAGTAATCCGACTAGACGTCGTGGGGGGCCCGGCACAGATCAGCACTCGGCGAAAACCACTACACAAATCAACTACTGCAAAATGCTCTGTGAGCTCATCACAACGGCAAGCGTTACTTGGATTGTTCGCGTGATTACCACGATGGTCTGGTATAGTGCTTTGGGGGAAACATTTTGTGGGATTACGGTGCCTACTGGAAATTGTGTCCCGCCGGGCAACTGTGGTGAGGCATGTTTCTGGCTGGCATAAGTGATCTGATACTCTGTACTATGAGTTGCTTACGATGAGCGATAGGCTTGCTAATACCATGTCACTGATGGCGAGAGGCTTGCTTGCACGTCCACCCGACTGGAAAACCTTCGAATTCTTCGTTGTCAGCGTCCAGACATTTGCCTCGCGTGTGGCACTGCAGGTATTCCTCGAAAGCGCCGAGGCGCAGTCGTTCGAGGATTTCGTCAAGGAATCCAACGTGACTTGCCTCATCGCCTGCTGTACGGTCTGTCGACTAGTCCTAACCATGCTCAAGGAAACATTCGGGGAGCTCTTCGAAGGTCTTGCCGTGAAGCACATGGATCCGACTACGCACGACTGGACGGAGGTGCCGACCTTTGATGTCCGAGCTTTGGATCGTTGGGTGGAGGAGATGAAGGCAAAGCATGGACCGATTCCCGACGACTGGCGCAAGCAGCATGCGCTTGTCTTAGCGAAGACGGCCACGGCGGCGGAAGCAGCAAGAACCGCAGGAACGGCGGGGGAAGGTGGGGTCAAGCCTATCGAATTGTCCATACCATCAGTCTGTTAAACGTGTTCCCTACTGAGCGTGCAAAGATTTCCTAAGCAGCGCGAAGTCTTCATTGCGAATTCCAAACAACTTTGGAAGATGGAGAAGTTTGTCCATACTTACTTGTCGCAGGATTTCGGAGATCTCCGGTATTTGGCGGCTCGAGAACGCAAAGGAGGCGCCTTCCCTGTTCCCAAGCTACAGCTTTGCGTTGGGGCGCAGGTCATGCTGATTTCCAACAGCCACTTTCCGGATAAGCACCTGGTGAATGGTACAATGGGTAGAGTTGCCGGTTTCCACACCAGAGCTGATTGGAACGCTCGCCAAAGAAAGGGATACAAACCTACTCGGCAAGAAAACGAGGGGCAGTCGGGAGACATGGTCCCCTTTGAAGATAACATGCTTCTCCCTGTCGTGAATTTTCAAACGTTCGACGGTTTTCGCCAAGAGCTGGTTGATTACATGAACTGGGAGGTCAAAAGTGGTGGAAACAGGTGGGCAGCAGCCCGTAAACAAGTAAGCTTTCCGTGTTAAGGACATATCTATAGTTCTGAGTTGGGGCCACAGATCCCCCTTGCTCTCACATGGGCTCTCTCAATTCACAAGGCGCAAGGTAACACAGAAGATCGGGTCAAAGTTGACCTGAAGCGCATGTTCGCTGCAGGTTAGTGTCATGACTTCTCCATGCCACACACCCTCAGAAGTAGCTGAAACACCGTAGGTCAAGCTTACGTCGCGTTATTGCGGGCAACGACCCTGGAGGGACTTCAGGTGTTGAACTTCGATCCAAAGCACGTAGGTGGTTGATCTTTAGCGCGCATGCCTGGTCCTCACTCATTTCACAGGTATTTGCCGATAGAAGGGTGGGGGGCTTTGATAACAAGTTGAAGATACTAGCGCCAGATCCTTAACCCTTGGTTTCAGTTCTTCGACAATTGGCAGATGGTCTTGCCTGAGGCGGGAGGCGGTGCATCTCCCTCCATCGCCTTTTGCAGCGGCACCTCTTCTCGAGTATATAAACTACTGTCCCCAACTGCTTCCTAAAACATTACAGTTGACTCTGTCTTTATGCATGTTGTATTCATGCATAACCTCTATTCATGCATAGGGATCTGGCTTCCCGCATCGGTTTGGTGCGATTTATGCCCGCTTGCATACTGCATAACTGCATACGGATTGGGTCCTCGTTTCACCCAATATGCAGTTATGAAGAGATAATCCGCTTCCGAAATATGAAATTTCGGGCATCCGCCTGCCAATCTTCATGATCACGTGAGGCAAACTCCCTAATTAAGGAATTCAGATACAAATATCTGCCTCCGCTGCCTTGCGCCTTATGCATACTCTCTATTCATGCATGGAAAATGTCGTGACGGAGCGTATGCAGGAAGACAGAGTCGACTGTATTAGCAATTGCGTTCAGTCGCACGTATTACGTACCCTGCCGGGACGTGCCGGAACGGATACAAAGTGACTTTCCAATGATGTCCCATGACTTGGTGGCACTGCAGTCGGCCCATTTATTCTGACCTTATTAGGCCTACCAAAGGTTTGCATCCGACGGAGGCTCGATAACAACGCACCTCCACCAGTCGTGCCTCTCCGCTGTACATCAACAGCGTCCATCTCAGTCAACACCGATATGTCTTCCTCTTCTAGGGAAGAATCCCTTCGCTCGAAGGTCAAGGCAGTGTTTAGGCGCACCATGGCGCCGTTTCACTCAATATCACCCCCTAAGAGGGACCAGCGACGGAACGATGACATAGGAGGAGAGACGAAGAAAGGTCGCAGGTGGGAAAGAAGAAGATTGAGGAAGCCGATTGTCGTTCCTCTACCCACGCCGGCAGACTCAAGAGCGCCCACCACGCAGTCTGATGAGGAGCAGTCGGTACCGGGCACAGGAGTTGTGAGGAGGGATGACGCAATCCAACTGGTCGACGTCAAGCCTGCCCTATCATCGTCAAGCCCCCGCGCGGATGTGGGGAGAAGACTATGCCTTCTCTGTCCGCCCACTGAAGGCCAGGCGACATGGATACTGCCGAGCGACCACGGGGTCATACGAGGCACATCCGACGGTTTCTTGTCTCTCATTAACACCACCGGCAAGGCATCCACGGCCCTCAGCGTCCTGCGTTGGAGGCCGCCCGGCCCCTGCTCGGGATTGGCAGCTTGCTCAGGAGCGATTGGTACGGACGACCGCAATACGATAACGATCGTCGTATCGTACGAAGATATTCTCAGCGTTCCTGGCTTGCAATCTGATTCCGCACCGCAAATGGTTCCATCCATGACATATCATCTGGCTCTAACGACGGATGGCTTCGAAGTACTCGGATTTCGAACGAAGCTCGCTAGGACGCTGGCCTTCGATGGGACTTGGTCTCTTCATGCGTTATATGACGGAGAGACCGATCTCTACGTTCGGAACTGGCTGTCTGATAAGTACGCGAGTCTTGAATTTGCCCCGGAGGTATGGGCTCTTCATCTCCGCACCTTCCCCTCGTACTAATGGCACCTGCAGGAACCCATATTAGCTGCAGAAATAATTGGACGGCGCGTTGTGGTGATCAGCATGAGACGCATCTCCATATTCTCTTTGGACTCCCTCGACAAAGCCGCCGTTCCACGCGGGACAGAATCCACCATGGTGGATTCCATAGCGCAATTCTCAGATTCCACTGGTGACGACTCTGTTCACAAGGCGTGGAGTGCGGCAGTTCGCCGAACCCCCACTTCAACTCTATCGCCGTCCTCCTTCGCCATCGTCGTTAGGAGGGATGGTCATCGGATCTATGCAGATGAACTTTTCGATGATGAAGGGCGACACGAATGCAGACCGTTGTCTTGTGTCGATATACAAGGAAATTGCTTCGTCTCGGCACTCGGCATAGACTTCGAGTGTACGCATGTTATGTGGCTCCAACATCCGCGAAACAGCAGTTCCGATGGACTCTCTGGCGGCAGCAGCACGCTGCTCTGCATCCCACTCCGTCCGGAACACGGCTCTATTGCCGCGGATGGCGTGGAGCCCCTCGTGCTGTTTTGTGACCAAAACAGCATGAGTCTCAAGCATTGCGACCTCGTCGCCGCCCAGCGTCCCAACGAAGCTGTGATCATTGGCCAGCAGTACTCGAGCATGACATTCGTGTTGGAAGGCGAGGGCAAAAGCCACGCTGTGGATGCAGGAAAGAATGCAGTGGGTCTGGACAACATATTGACGAAGCAAGAAGGAACGGTCGACGAAGACATACAAACTCCAACGCAGCAAGACGTGTCGACATCGTTGGCAGACCGGCGGGTCTCTTGGATGACAAAGCGTCCCGCTGATCTGGAAGATGCGGATATCCAAACCATCATTGTAAGTTGAGGATTTTGCAAATATACGACCTGCTAATCGAGTTCGGCGCACAGAAATGGAGCATTGCCATGCGACAAAGTCCAAGTCCTTCGATCCAATCTGGACGTGGTACACGGGTCACCCTGGCGCGGACCCACCTACCTGACGATTGCGTGATGGATATCGCTTATATGGAGCAGAGGTTCTACGCTTTCCCAGACGGCGCTTATAATGCCCTCCTTCGAGGCTTTGGGGTGCCAGGGATACCCTCGCTAGTGGCATACTGCCCTCCCACGCAGAAGATCTGGGCGGGGATTCGCTGCGAAGGCTTCGACCTCGTGTATGGTTTGCAAGAAGGGGATCGCCTAGGGGAGTGGACTGTGGAAACCTACACCGTCTTCCCGGGTGACACGCGCATGCTGCCGGATGGACCGATCGGGCACAAGTCTTGCCTCTTCGACCAAGATCGTTTATTCGCGGACCATGCTCGAGCCATGGACTATTACGACGCTGTCTTCGGGAATGCCACCGAGAAGGATGCGGCACTCTTTCGCTTAGGGATCCGCAACTCGGCCCTGCCACAAGATCTCTAGTTACGTCAAGGAAACATTCAAGCCAGCATTCATGTATAATATCACTACTCTTTTGCTTTCCGCCGTCGACTCCCCCGCAACTCCATCTTCTTCAGCTTGTTCAAAACCTCCCTCTCGTCAAGGGAAATATCTCCTTCGCTCTGCGGTACTGGGATCGTACCCATACTGCTCTCGCCGGCAACAGGTCCTTCCTTCTCTTTTGCTGCGCCCATATCCTCTTCCACCAATATCGTGTTACCCTTCTCGCCTGGGTTGACTTCCGACGTAGCACTGGCTCCCCCAGCTCTGGACTTCGAACCTCGGAGTTGCCGCTTCTTGGCTTTCGCCTCGGACTTGAAATTCTCGTCCTTCGGAAGACCCCGGCAGTGTTCAAGATATTCGCGTAGCTCGGTTTCATCGAACAGCCACGGCTTTTTGAATGTCTGAGAGTCGTGATCCCAATCAAGGATGTCGATTCCGCCAAGATCTGGATACTTCCAGTGCAATGCCGACAACGTCAGCCGGCAAAGCAAGCACATTCCAACACCATGATCACACGCAAATTCCATAATGGCGTCGAAGGCCGCAGCGGCGTCTTGCTGGATCGGATGCGCCAGCGTAACGACGTGACCGACTGTTTGAACATCCATACACAGGAACCAGAGCTTTATCGCTTCGATGTCAACTATGGGGACCTTGTCGTGCAATAGCTTTGCTAAGCTGGACATCCTATTGATCGACCACGACGTGAGAAACCGCGCTAGAACCGCTCACGCAAGAAAGGTCTTGAACTCCGCACATGTGCCAAGTCGTGCAGGGCCCTGGCCCGCGAAGTGGTGGACGCCGAGATATCGTTCGAATACGACAGTGAAGTCAGGTAGCTCCTCTGCCGCCTGTCTGATGAAGTCCACTTTACTTATCTATCACCCGAAATGGCGCAAGCCATTCTTTCTGGAAAGGGAACGATGGACATGGAGGGGCCGTACGTCCCCATGGCGGGACACATGTGGGCAATTGGCTGTGTGTCATATGTGATGTTTACGTGCGCATGTACTTTCCCGACCCGCTGACGGAGTTGTGCTGATTGGGGCCACAGTGGTCGACAGCCGTTCTCCTCTTTCGATGAGTCAAACACCCAATACAAGCTGGACAGAAACAGCACAGCAAGAATGCTGCACGTCCTCAACGTAAGGGTTACAAGAAAGCCTGACATGTGTGAGCGACTATGGGCTGGTATGCCCAAAGGTATGTACTTATTGTGCATGGCTATTCTCCTGCTGATCGCTTGCACGACAGCGAGGGAGATGGTTCACGGTCTACTCCGAGAGTTATCTGCTCGGTGGAAAATTGCGGAGTTGCTCGACTGCAATTGTCTGCAGGAAAACCGCGAGGAAATGGAGGAGCAGTACCACGCCAACGCAGCCATGTCCAAGCCCGTCCTATACATCTTCGGCCCCTCCGTCTGGTCCAAAGTGCCCGAGATCGCGCTCGTCGAGCTGGGCTACGCCGCCGATGCAGTTGAGAAGAAGTCGATCAACCTCGGTGAGTGCTCTCCCACGCCCTCGGGACGCAGTTGTACTGATGGTCCGTCTAGCCGCTGCTGAGAACCTCGCCCCCGCATTCGTGAAGATCTCCAAGCCGGGCACCCTCCCCGTCCTCGTCGCCAACGGCGAGACGTACACCTCAACCATCGACGTCACACGCTACCTCGTCGCGCACGCCTCGCACCCTGCCGCGCCCTCCAAGCACCAGGCGCTCATCGACGCCGTCCACGCCGATGCGATCGACCCCAACTTTCCCCTCGTCGGCGCCCGCTCCGCCGCTGAGCTCGAGGCGAAGAAGACTGCCTTCCCCGGCGACTTCGTCCGGAACCGGTACAACGCTGTGGTCAAATTCAACGAGGAGGCAGATGCTGAGATGAAGGAGTACTACAAGACGAAGCTTCCCACGCTCGGATTCCTCAACACGCTCTATACGGATGCGCCGGCGGCGCAAGTGGAGGGATTCGTGCACCATTCGGTGGAGCACTGGCAGCATGTGGACGAGTTCATCAGCAAGACGCTCCCGACGTACCTCCCCGAGAGCGGGTTCGTGGAAGGCGCCAAGCCAGGGGAGGCGGATTTCCACGTCGGGGCCTGGATCGCGCGTATTGCGCTCCTGAGCGGCGCGCCTACGACGGACAAGATCGGTGAGGCACTCGAGAAGGAGCTCGGGGCGCCTCTCCCCGAGAAGGTGACCAAGTACCTCGCGGCTTGGTCGGAGAGGCCCGGCTGGAAGGCCGTGTACGCTGATGGGCTCCACTAAATGGGACGTTATGATGTCGTAGTTGGATGTACCTGTACAAAATGTGAAAAGTAGTTGAAATGAACGCGCGTTCTGATGTTTTGAGGATGCGGTAGGTGTGCATTATCGTCTGGGACGTAGAATACAGTGCAAATGTATCGTAGATGGCATGTATACGGCGGCACTTAGGACCAGATCTGTATTACATCCATATGCCGGCTTTATTCTACCTGTTCCACTGAGTGAGGTGCAGCGCCTGGTCGAGCGAGGAACGGAAAATCAGCGGATGCAGCAGGGGCGATTGACTCCTCTGGCCATGATCACAGTGGGCATCACGATGCTCTCTAGCGTCCGCTCTGCCCGGCAGGCCAGGCCGAAGAACTGATCCTCTTCTCGAAAGTGGGGTGGTCCTGCTGCGCTCTTCCTCAACACAGGGGATGAAAATGGCTCACGCTCACTTCTTATCAGGTCCTTCCACAGCGCGGGCTCTGCAGCCCTGCTGCGGTCGATCTCCACCCGAACCCGTTACACGAGTGGAACATGATGCGCATCGACTCTTTCCGGCCCGGGACCCAGACATTGTCTCGCACGTCCTCCTCCAGCTACGTGTCGGGGATCGTATATTTGGCCGGACGGTCGTCGGAGCGGAGGGGCACGGTGACGGAGACGCGCCAGAGAGCATAGTCCCCTTTGGAGAGAAGGCAGCGGTCAGGAAGGTCCTGTCGGCATGGAAGGAGTCATAGCCTGCGACATGAACATCAGGTGGGGCTGGAGCGACTTGAGCCTGTGCGGAAAGACCAGAACCGAGCAGTGGCATCGTGCTTGTCGTGGTCGATTCTGGGCCACGTCATCTGATCAGCTCGCGCGTCGAAACCGTCTTCCTCACATCAGCAGAGCTCCGGATGGGAGGAGAGTTTCGAAGCTGGTGCGATCGAGTCATTCTCCTGCAAGCGTACCCATCTTAGTCACGTAAACGAGGTTTGATTTAGCTGGCCCAGTCAGAATGTCAGACCATGTCCGGTGGTCTGCGACCCAGACCGTGACGCGCATCCATGGTGCCCGAAAGCGACATGAGTCATCCTGGCGCGTGATGGCCACGCTCTTGAAGACCTTCAGAGATAAAGGCAAAGAGTACGAACGTAAGGGCTATTTCTTTGGAGCTGCACTGAACGGGATTGTGATTTTGAAAGGCGAGAACAGTCGTAAGTGAGATAATATAGACGGATCACCCATGTAAGGACAGATGATCGGACTGTCCAGCAGCAGCAGTCCTTGAAGATGAGGGGAAAGTCTGAGATACAGATACACGATGGTCAAATAACATGGAGTATCATGAGAGCTGGAAATAAAGTCAGAGCAAGATGGATGGATTGAAAGAAGGACGCACAGAACAGGTTGGCAGTGGGAACCTCATGCTGTGTATATATGCGCTGCCGTGAGCAGTTTGAACGGTATATGCTGTATTAGCAGAATGTAAGCCAGTGCGTGTGCGTGAGGCAGCAGGGTATACGTACAAAGTGGGGCGAGACCTCGGGCAAGACCAAGCCAGAAGGGGCGCATACACGGTGATAGACATCCCTGCGTCAGGCCGTTGCGCGCGGACCCGTCAACGTCTGGCCGCTATCGCAATTGATCCCAACTCTCATCGACTGCTGCCGCAAGATTAAGGACGATCAATCTCGGGAAGGGAGGGGAGAACAGGAGGGCTTACAGGACCGATCACCACATACGTGACCGAGCGACACTTGTGACACCAGTAATGCGCTGCCAGCCCCATGAAGAAGCCGACTATTACGAGAAGCACGACTATGCTCGCCCGGGACTCCAGGAAGAAGTTGGCAGGACCGGAGATGGTCAGAATGAGGACCGAGTCATAAGAGTCTTGGATGGTCATTGTGATCGGTGCGGGGGATGGGATGGACGATGGAGCGCTCGTTCCAAACGTCGCGTGCTGGCTTTATAGGGACGCGCACCACTATGGAGGGTCTTTGCGGACAGCCTGTATTTTGGCCCCGCTGGACCCTAGAATTGCGTAAAATTGGGTCCGCGCTGGGATGGACCCCAGTCGCTGCCTCAGAAGAGAGTGAGCCCGGGCGGACGGTGGGAGAGAATGTCAAGGATGCTTATGTAAGCAATTACGTGACCCCACTGGTGTCCGGCTCGGGTGACTTGGTGGCTGCAGTGCTGAGTGGCAGTAATAAAAGGAGGCAAATTCAAGAAGTGCAGAAGCGGCTGTGTTAATGATTTGCTTCCATTGGGGGTGCTTCGCCCAGCATAAGCTTTGCTGCTGATTTCACCCGTCCAAAAACTGTATCCACTGCACAGCCTCGTTCTCTGCACTGCCGCTTCAAGGTGTGGATCAAAGGGCGCGGTCATGTGATCGCTTATGTAAGCACTTTCGACACTTTCTCCCGCCGTCCGCCCATGGTCACTCTCTTCTGAGGCAGCGACTGGGGTCCATCCCAGCGCAGACCCAATTTTACGCAATTCTAGGGTCCAGCGGGGCCAAAATACAGGCTGTCCACAAAGACCCTCCATACACCACCGCGGGCCACGTGCCACATGCAACTTGGTCACCAAGAGGGTTGCGAGCCAGTGTACGAAAGGCGCCGCCTTTCAAAGAGCTGCAGCAGCAACGTGTGACCACCCAGCTCCTGTTCCTCATCCCCTGCTGCTCGCCTTTCTCGGTGCTGCCCCATGTATTGAGAGGCTCGATAAGTGGATTGTGAGGGAGAATCATGCGGTTATGAACCATGAGTGGACTGGATCAGTATGGGCGCCTATCTCCCGACTTGTGCACCCGCAGATCTGACAAGTGTCAACATCCCCGGTAAGAACGCTGTCATTCTCAAGCTACCCATATGCTCTCCTCCCATTTTCCTATCCCCTCCTGACCCTTTCCTGTAGGGTTTGTTGCAAATTTACTGTCACGGAGCTGAAGAGCGCAGAGTGAAGGGTACCGAGCTGTACCCACAACTGGTGAATGGCATCAAGGCTAAGATGGCCGATGGGACATGCAAGTCATGCCTTGCCAAGGAGCTCGCGGAGGCCAGATGGAAGAAGATGAGGCTGGATGAACTGGCATGGCTCTACGCATGTTCGACCCGGTAAGGCGCACGGATCAAGACAACCATGGGGACGCTGTTGGGAATTATCTGTGGGTATCTCAAAGCTGCTTGCGGATATATGTGTTGATTTTCGTGGCAGTAGCACTCGTCGACCAGCCAAAGGTGCTCTACAAGGCGCAGGAAGAACTGGAACCCATCGTCGACCCGGAACGCCTGCCCATCTTCGAGGACTGCGTCTCGCTCCCGTACATGCACGCAGGGTGCAATGAAGTGCTGCATTGACGCCCGTTTATTGTGCTCGGCGGGATGCCGCATGCCGTGAACCAGGACGACTACTACAATGGGATGTTCGTCTCGCACCCTTCCCATGAACACCGACCTGCAGCTGAATGACTTCGACCAGCCCTTCGCGTTTGACCCATGCATCAGCCCAGATCGACAATTGGCATTAGCAGCAGCTTCCTCACCGCAGCGTGGATCACGTTGGGTGGTCGACCTACTCTCCAAGTTTCTTCACTAGATAGCCCAACAACAAGAGATGGCAACCCAGCCGCAAGCAGCTTCGCGACATCATGGGCAACATATACTCGACCTACGTCTTGCCGCACGCCTCAGTGCCGATACTGGACAAAGAACTGGCAACTGTTCACCAGGGACACTGAGCAGGGCAATCTTTCTGACTTGCATTCTATGTCATGCGGAAGAGGCCCTGAGTGCCCGTTTTGGGACGGTACCGCTGCATCTCCCTGCCGTCCCTCTCCTGCACAGTCAGGGGCCTCCGGCAGAGGCTTGGGCAGTTCCGCGATCGGCGTTATAGGGATGATGCTGAAGGTCTGCATGAGAGAACCTTAGTCAAACATCATTCTGCAAAGCTGACTCGGCACAAGGAGGCGATTCAACCCCCGGAAATGACGGTGCAGTGCCGAATGAGCGCCAATCGCGCCGCCCTGCCGTGGGCGCCGATGCCAGTTGCACCTAAAATGCCAACGCAAAGTCCCCCTCAAGCTCCGATTCCCCAGGAGTAGTTCAGAGATTAGTCTTTCGATGCCCTCGGACCAAACGGTCGTCGAACACCGCTGCGTGCTGCATGCCCAAGCACCAGCGCATAGCCAGTTGTGCAAGAGCACGGCTCCCCACTCGGCTACTCTGTATTCTTGCCCAACAAGCTCGCGCGGATTCGCCGCAAGAAGCCGATGGCGGCCTTCAAGGAAGAAGAAGAGGAGGACAAGAGAGAGCAGCTGTCAAGGGAGCAGGGTCGGATGGACGTGGGGCAGGAGGCAACCAATAATTTCCAACTTGATGAATGAGCATGCACCCAGCTTCAGTTATCTTCACTGCAAGATCGTCGCAACACATATGCGGGCGACCGCAACAGGCTTGCAGCAATCGCCATCCGAGACTCTAGCCATGTAGTGCATGGGGTGACAAAGGGTGGCACTTCAAGAATGTGGAATTGAGACTGCCGGCATGTCTATATCGACGAGGCATGCTTGGGGCATTGGCAACTTGTTGTATAGTCTTGTTCCAAGCTGAGGATCATGCTTTTTGCCTTTCAGCCATGGAGACAACCATCCCTGTCATCTATCCCGTACTCTGGAAAGGCATATTGTATAATCAGATCATGAGCAATGAATGGTCACTATGCAGCTACTAGCCCCCCTTCGCGACGCTACAGGATGTGCGACTAGGCTTGTTTGGCGTGACAGTCTAGTACTCCATGCAAATGTCTCCCTGAGTAGGTGATGTCAGAGGCTGCTGGATTTTCCCCTTTGTCTTGTGCACAATTAGGTTGTTCTCACACTGTGCGGCCCTGGCCAGCATTGCGATAATATCCTCTAGAATGGCAACCGTACAGCCTCATTCGCAATAGAAACTGCTTGCTCCGCACCCATGCCTCTCTTTGCCCTTTAGCATCTTCTAGAGCAGAGCGGCTCGCTGCTTGTTCGTTGCCTTCAAAATCTTTGTTGTGCAGTCCACTCGAGCGGAGATCTCTGCATTCTGGATTAGATCGATGACATCCCTCTCCACCTATGCCACCGGGATAACAAACGTATCCCACCATCCAATTAAGCTGAGCGCTGGCGCATGGCTGGAAATAGAGGATGATGGTGCGACGACGTATGCGGGTGGTAAAGTGTTGGACATGCCGCAAGAGGTGGAGATGCAGCAGGGGACGGGCAGAACAGCGGTTTAACAGCTTGAGAACAGTCTTGCACTTGTTGGTTCATGTCTAGGATGTCGCGCATGTAGTGTTTTGCCTCTAGGTAAAAGTGAGACCTTTCATCTTGCGGCATGAGCGGCTTGACATCAGATCGGGATGATGTATCCAAGGAATAAAGGGAGGTGTAGACAGCCTTGTCGTGAGTTCATGTCGACCTTCTCAATCTAGGTATTGCCGACATTGCGATGGTAGAAGTCGTGTAGCACCTTAGCCTTATCCGGCAAGACATACACATCTGGCACATCGGCCGCATCCATGGCAGACCTGGCACGATAGGTCCGAGATGGTGAGCGGCTCTCCGGGGGGGGGGCTAGCCGTTATCGAGATAGAGTTGCCACTTGGACAGATCGACGAAGGCGCATTCTATGCCTGATAAGAAGCTGATGCGTGATAATGAAGTGACACACATTGGGATAGGTGTTGACAGTGTTTGATAGCCGGATGTGCATTAGTGAGATGACAGGCGTGTTGGAGGTAGTGATATGCGGACGCCTCGTGGCGACTAGATAGAGAAGGTGATTGCCCAGACATGGGTTTTTGCTGCCGAGGATGATGGTGGTCTTACGGAGGTTCGGGGCGGCCGCACTTGCCAGAGAAACACGAGGAGCTATGTCGTGGATCTGCGGCTATTGAAACAAGCCTTTCCGATGAACACTCGCCAGCACCACTTGCGGAGGGGGACGGTGACGATGGTGATGATGTTGACAGCGATGACGACCAGCATCAAGCATATGACGACACAGACATCGAATATGAAGCATCTCCAAGGAAACGCGTGAAGACGTTGAAAGCAACCCCATCGAAATCAACGACCATCGGGGTGAGGCACTTCAGAGTCGATCAAGAGCACACTGTCAATCGTCGCCAAGAGTTTGGAGGCGCCACCGAGGGTATGAGGCACAGTTTGCATCTCGGACGTGATCATGGCGAGCGAGAAGGAGCCAATAAAGATGGCGAGGACGATGTTGATGATGATGCCGATGCTGCTGCCGGTGCCGAAGAGAGCGAGCATGGTGCCGTAGTAGTAGGTAAGTGCGTAAGCACTGCAGATAATGAAGAAGCAGCAGGACAGGCTAATACCATGGAGTGTGACAGCCTGTTTGACGTCGGCATTTTGTGCTGTTGCAATGGGTTTGTCGCAGAGCGCAGAAAGGATGTGTTGGGTACCGAACACCTTGGTCGTGCGGATGCTTGAGATGTCCTCCTCAGCAGGTGTGGAGATGTAGCAGCAGTTGATGATGGCGCCGGGGATGGAAATGCAGGGCTTGATGGAAGTAAGAGGAAGGGAAAGGCGATATGAGCAAGCATAATAAACAAGATGGCCACCAGATGTAGGCGATGATGAAACCGGTGACTTAGGCTGCAATGAAGGAGGCAATCAGGAGGATCTTCTCAGACATTCTTGCTGGATAGGATGGGGTGGCGGTGCAAAGGAGGGGTAGTAAGCGGAGCGGTGGTACCTACCAAGTCAAGCGGGTGTCCGTAATCTTGGAGCACCAGCACCAACAGCAGGAGATGCAACCAGACAGAGGGCGCTCTTCGCTTCTTGGTAGGGGCAGGCCATCACGAACGAGGAGAGCGGGCAAGCGGCTGACGGCCAGCTCCTGGCCGAACCGACAGACCGGCGGTCAAACTTCCATGGGCTGGCGGCCTCTCCGGTACTTGAGAAGCTGAGAAGACAGCGAGGACCGCAGGCCCGTCAGGCAGATCCTCCATAGTTCCCTGGTCCAGTGGGACATTGGGCGGCGCTGGTTCCGGTCCGGTGGTAGCTGCAAGGTACCGAACAAAACTCATCCTGCACCACTCTTCCATGCCATTCAAAGTCGGCCAGCAAGTCAAGCTCCCTGCAGCTGTCTTAGGGCATCGGAAACACACAGAGTCTTCATGCAACCTCCAAGAATGGTGCAGCAGCTCATGTCAAATGCAGCAGACATGCATCGTAGACATGCAGAGCAGCTGCAACATTCCATCGCGGCGATGAGCCAGCATCGAGACGTCTCCCGAGCCTCCCACCTTCCGCAAGCGTTCGTCCACAGACTTCTCTCCATGAGTACCGTCCGAACTTTCAGCAGCGATGCTTCCAGAGGGTGGAGGAGGAGGGCGGGCGGAGGATTCAAGCGATGGGCCGGACAGCGCAGTATGTATCCAGTGCGCCAGCAGGACGTTTTATATGTTCGCCTCGGTTCCCTTTCCCCCCGTTCCACGCTATGATCATCTACTTCTATCAAGCGATCTTGTCTTCCATTTGAGACACACTGCTCCGAAAAGGAAGCAAACAATCGAGAACTGGGCGATCAGAACCACCACGGATCCGGAGCAGCCCTCATCGCGCGTGCGTGGCGACGCAGAGTGCTCCCCATCACAGAGCCCGGCAAGGATGAATCTTGACGATGCCGCAGCCCATCGGGATGAAGATCATGCCTTTTAAGGCATTCACAAAATGGAGAACACAACATTTGACGGAAGCCGGGAAGAGTTTATTGGTGTCTATGATACGCATCGACATGGGGTGTCAGGTGCTTGTTTAATCGCGACCCAAATCCGGTGATCCAATCCCCAGGTGACCGCAAGGTGTCATCAGCTCTCGGAGATCACGCGCGCCCGAGGAAACAGAGTACAGGTATCATATACGGACACAGGCAATTGAGAAACCATAGATTGCAAGGGAGAGCTGTGTGATTAGAGCTACAGTACCGTCCTGGACGGACAACGCCAATATGCCCATATTTGTCCTCCAACCCTCATCTTCTCGCCGCTTGCGCGCCTCGCACCATTTTTGCATCCATTGTCCGAAGGACAGACACGTTGGACCAATTTTACCCAAGGTAGCCAGAACCGCCAAGTATTCGCACGCGGGTCTACGTCAATGCGGCCGCAGCGGTGCGCTTTTGGGCCCCGGTTGTTCCATCTTCTTGTTGCCACGGCCGCCACAACAGATGCCTTCTCGTTCACAGGATGGGCATTCCTGATAACAGGCCTGGCGGAGCCGGCAATGAGTCCAAACAGTGCAGCATGCATGCCGAGTAGGGTGACCACAGTCGCAACAAGCGCGGTGCCCACCTTCGGCTTGGCCTTGAATGCAGCGAGGAGCTTTGGAAGTGTGAGGTCAACGAGCTTCGTCACCTCGGTGCAGATGGATCCCATTAGGTCCTCTTTGAACGAGCCGGGTGTGCCTCAGCTTTCTCCTCGGCCACAGCCTCCGCCTCGGCAGCCTTCTCAAGGGAATGCTTGATGTCGAAGGCCTGCTTTGGCAAACGCCTTGGCGTCCTCATCGGAATGGCCGACATAGATCTTGTCAGGCAAGATGTCCTCGAACATCCAAAGCTCGATACTGTACCGCCAGCGCCGAGCTTCTTCAGACCGGAGGGAGAGAGATCTTCGAACCAGTCAGGGTTAAGGATCTTGCCGAGGAATCCTTGCGCACCGGGTTGTCGATCATGGGAATACCACTTTTTTGGAGGAATGCTACACAACACCGAACAACTGTATATGTGTCACCACTGTCCAAAGATTCTGTCCGTTACCAAAGCAGGTCTGCGTTTCCCAATGCAGATCATCCGAGCTGTGATACAGCACATCAGTAGATGTCGACCCGGCAGAAACACGCTACTCACCACGAAGTCGTCATCCAGGTACTTCGAAACGGCAATCTGGTCACCAAGCTCCTTTTGTCTTCTTGGCTTGAGCATGAGATCCTTTCCCAGAGCCTGTTCCCGTCGCCGGTTCCAGCGGCCGCAGCTTGAGGTCTGTATCTGCCTGGTCACTGGGGATGATGACCCAGAGATCAAACAACTGCACACAGAATGCCTGTTCTGGATCACCGTTTGCAGATCCATCTCGGGCTCATTCACATCAATGACGGGAATGAGCGCCTTGACTGTGTACAGAGGTGAGCGGGCCTTGAGGATGTCCTGCGTGACGTGGCCGGGCTGGCACACATGCACGGCGTACATCTCGGAGATGCAGTATGCTGGCGCCTGTACCTTCAAATAGTACATGGGGTCCATCATGTGCAAGGTTGCCATGAGGAACAATGAGGGGCGAACAACAAGGAGCAGAGCCGGAGCGTGGACAATTTGCCCGCCGCTTTGGTACATCGGCTCCTATGCCAGACTGGCATTCAGTATCCGGAGTTGACCTTGGGCCTTGCTAGCCTCCAGTCAGCGTGACCATCACAAAACAGGAGTGTTGGTGTTGACATTCATCACGCAGGGGCACCAGGGGCACCTCCCTCACGCCCTAATGGGACTCCTCCTTCACATGCTCCTTGACCGTTCCCAGCAACTTTCTTGTTCACCTCTGATGAGAGCGTGTCGTCCACGGGGATGCTCGCACCCTGCTTGTCTGGCCCAAACCCCCATGTTGAGCGCGCGGCGAGTAGAACCGCTGGTTATGCTGAAAAACGCTGCCACGCTCCTTAGGTGTCATTCGCATCGTCACCCGCCCGTGCCCGATGAGTGACGTGCGGCAGTGGGTGGCAGATGTGCAAATGGTTTTGTTCTCCTCGTTCGCCATGGCGATGGTGGTGCTCTTGAAGATCGAGTTCTCCACTCCACCCATGAGCACCATGTTCTCTGCCGGCATCTCGTCGGCCGGGACGACGTAGCCTGCCTCGCTGAGCCGCAGGCTCTTGGCGATCGCCATGACCCTGTCCTTCTCGTTCTCCGGTGGGTACCCCTCGCCAAGCCCCTGGACCTCATCTCAATTCTTCAATGTCCCGCCCATGACCCTGCCAAACACGCGAAACTCCTGCACATCTGTCGTCTCGTACAGCCTAGTCATCTGCGTCATTGCCGGACCTTTCGCAGAGCATGTAAGTATCGACTCCGCCAGAGGAGTGTTCAGCACATCCATGTATGTCCGCTCCACCTTCACACATGCCACGTCGGTGGAGGACGGGAGGTACTCCGTAATCAGGTCATAAATCCGGTCGAGCTGCCGAAAAACTGGTCGTGCACGGCCAAGAGCAGGGGCTTGACAAGCATCTTGTACATGATGTGCTACACCTGGACACCGAGCGAGGAGTGCACGCCCGTGAGCTGGTCGGTGCCCTCAGTCAGGACAAAAGAGCAGGGCTTGAACAGCGGTTCCAGGACAAACACCAGGAATGATCGTGTGATGTTAGTGTGAGGGCAACCCTATGATCCCGCCGCAAGCGCGATCACAACCAGGGGGCCGAGCAGTCCAAAGAACCCAGCGTCGGATGTCGACGCAACTGCCGGAGGGGTAGTATGATACTGGCCGCAGGTCGGCGGCCACGATGTCGTACATGCCGTGTAGCCGGCAAGGACCAGCCGCAAGCGGCAAGGTCAGGGGTGCTAAGTCGCACGGGTTGGTTGTTGCGACGGGGGACGTCGTCGAAGGAGTACACTGCCGAACGTAGGTCTCGATGCCCGTCGAGGTCTTGTCGAAGCCAAGGCGGTAGTAAGGCAGGTGTAGGCCGGATGTGCCGCAAGCACACTAGCGGAGGGGCGACAGCAGACGGACACGATGCCGCTGCCTCTTGGTCGCCTCGACGGCTTCGTGCCGCAAGGGGTTACCGGAGTCGGAGTATCGCAGTGACGACGCGGACGTATACGGAGTGCCGCGCGTGCTGACCCAATCGCCTGGTCGTCGTCGCATCTGTCTTCTATGGCTGCGGCGGTCACGCCAGGTCGCGTCGCGATGTAGCAGGGCGGCAACGGCCACCAGGCCGCGCAGTGCCTCAATCGGCGAGTCTCTGCCGGTGGTGCCGCACCTAGCCTTGCCATGTCGACGTGTGTCGCACTAAGATGTCACTAGGCTGTCGAGGCCGTCGGACCCTCGTGGGTAACTGTGAGGGCCTTACCGGGTGTGGAGTCCCTGCCGCAGCTGTCGAGGGGTGTCGGGCCTCGGAAGCTGCTGCGACAGCCAAAAGCGAAAATGAGTGAGATTCCCAGGACCATAGGGGGATTCCTGTGAGATCGAATCTAAGGTACAAAGAGGCTGTCGCGGAGGTATATATACTATGGGAGAAGTGGAAGCAAATGGAGGCAAACGGAAGTAAACCTGTGGCTTGGACCTGTACAGTACCAATGTCATTGGGCCGCGCTTCGTGCCGCATCGTGCCGTAGTTGTCGCACTCCTCCTCATCCTTCTACCTCGCTGCCGTGGCCGCTACGGATCTGCAGCGACCTGCGGCAGTACTGCTACACCCTCTTCATCTTGTCGACCGTGGCGCTACATCTGTCTCCGGCGTCGCCGCAGGTCCCTGGGGTCTGGCCCTGGTGTCGGTCGGACCTGTCGCAGGGCTGTCGGGTGCCTTGTGGCCTTTCCAGGGTACGCCGCGCGTGACCTAGGGGACTCCGCGATGCGACGAGGGTACGTCCCCTGACAGTTAGCATCTCGTGCTTTGCGGGAGAACTTCCACGTTGTCGAAATACATGTTGCCACAAAGGCGCCAAGCGAACTTATCAACTTCCGTCTTGCCTAAACGGCGCATGAGCGGCTTGTTGGGCTTGTCGAAACATGCCGGTAAAACACCTCCTCGATCGTGTGCATGATCTTGTAGTACGCCACGCCCGGTGGGAACCGCGTCTCGAATATCAGCCGGTCCATCTTGTTTGCCACGAGGTTCAAGGGTAGGCCTTCCCACACACGGTGCCAGAGGAACCGCCCTGTGCGCCGACCATGACGCCCTCGACCACGTCGACGGCCACCACGTAATCCCATCCACCAGTTGGCACGCCGCGACGACTTCGTCGAGGAAGTTGACGTGTCCCGGCAAATGGAGTGAGTGGCCGAGGTGTGATTTGCCTCAGGCCGTAGGGTAGCAAGAGACATGGGTGTCGATGTGATAGATATCTGCGCGTCGCGCGCGAGTCGGTCCGGTCCATGCATCGGAGATCGTTGTCAGAGTCTCAGCTGAGCTTGTGCGTCTCGACGGTCCTGCCGTGGCAGAGGCACCCCATGGCGGCAATGTTTGGGTTCATGTCGGCATAGTTCATCATGTCGAGCATGAGCATATTGCGCTTGGCATGTCAGCCTGGCCCTGTACGTGCACCGCCAACGGACCACGCACCCCTCATCATACCGTGTGTCCAGCTGCAGCAGCTCCTTGTCCTCTCCACCGCGAACCACCGCACCATCATCGACGAGACGATCCCCCATGCCGTGGTGTAGTACTGTGTCGCACTGAAGCACCCCGACATGGCAGAGGACGGGTCGTTCTGGATCTCCGCAAGCAAGGAATCGAATGCCTTGGCCTCGTTTTCATCCCCATCCCCTTCCAGCGATGCGTAGCTGCGAGAGCACCCGGGCTGGGTCGGCACCGGCTACAGGAAGGGCACCTCTTCCTGGTCATCCGAGTCCACGTTTGGCGGCGATGCGGCTGCCGAACTTGAGTCCATGAATCGATCAGCACAATTCTCTTACTTGGATGCGGACTGACCTCGTCATAATCGTCCCTGGAGGCCGATTCGAAGGAGGTTGGGAGAGGGGTTAAAGAGATCTATTGGGTGAGGAGATCGATCAGAGGTGTGCATGTGAACGCCCCAATTCCGTTTCCCATGTGCAGTACTCAGCCTCGAAGCTCGTCGGTGTTGGGGTCGGGGTCACCCTGGGCTGTGCCGCCCGGATGTTTCGCTCGCCCTAGTTGTCCTCCAACATTTCTACCTTGCACTTTGCTCCCACCATACCAGCACAACGCCCGCCCGGCACTCCTCGGCGGGCGCACCCGCCCCGGACCCGCCGCCCTGGGTGTCGCTCTTTCAGAGCCGCTCACAGACCATATGGGATCGGCGGGGCTGAAGCAGCTGGACAGGCCCTCGAACATCTCCAGCGGTCACCGCGGATGTGACTTGACTGCTTCGCTGGTTGTTCCTGTCATATGGTACTTGTGGCGATATGAGCATCTATTACTCCCTCAACTCAAAATCGTTGTCTGCAGAAGTGCTCTGATAACATGATACAAGACAAGGCGACTCTGGGTGGGGGTTATACATTATGGTCGATGCCCAGTCCCGCTGCCAATATGCGCAATCGCATTCCTGCACCGAAGCAATCATACACCGACACATCAGTGAACGGATACGACACGGCTTTGGCAGCTTCAAAGACTCACTTATATGGCAGTCGGCACGGGGTGCGCAGCAGCTACGCCCAGCATGATCAGATCCAAGTGGGCTGCTTTGATTGGGCAAGGCACGCAGGTCGCTGGCCAGGCTGGCATGGATGGTGCACGTGAAATGACCAGGCACAGGAAGTGGACGAGCGCGGTGCAGTCAGCTTGCTCTGGTACGAGAAATGCCATATAGTGCTGGAGAGAGGAGTGCTGGACCCGATTGTATAGGAGTGGAGGACCTGCAGGCGTATAGGAGTGGAGGACCTGCAGGAAGAAGCTGAATTCACCTCGCCGGGCGGAGTGTGTAGTTTAAAGGCCTGTACTGAGGATATTTGGTGCTTTATTTATTTAGAGTGCTACACGATGAGCTGAGTTTCAGCTCATTGCGCGGTATCTCAGCCCTTACGATAGGGCCCATAAGTCCCAAAATTCAGCTGTGCTGTACAGGTCTTGTGGGCACTGGCAGGTCAAGAAGCACCTGAACCTGGCTGACGCGTGTATGTCATAGACCGTGATATCCACGGGACCCCAAACCGCGTGACCTTGACAGCCCCAATTCTCAAGTGACTTCCTCTGGTACCTTCTGTGATATCGTGACGATACGCTGCTGTGGCGCAGGTGTATGGAGGGTCTTTATGGACAGCCTGTATTTTGGCCCCGTTGGACCCTGAAATTGCGTAAAATTGGGTCCGCGCTGAGATGGACCCTGGTCGCTGCCTGAGCAGAGAGCGTGTGCAGGTGGAAGGCGGGAGAAAATGTTGAAAAAGCTTATATAATCAGTCACGTGACTGCACTGGCGTCAGCTTAATGTGACTCGGGGCCGCGGTGCTGAGTGGCAGTGACGGAAGGAGGCAAATTTAAGAAGCTCTGTCGCGGCTGTGCGAATGATTTGCTCCCATCAGGGCACTCCGCCCTGCATCAGCTTTGCTGCCGAATTCACCCGTCCCAAAACTGTATCCGCTGCACAGCCTTGCCCTATGCACTGCCACTTCATGGTGTGGGTCGGAGTATTTGGTCACGTGATTGCTTATGTAAGCATTCTTCATCTTTTCTCCTGCCTTCCACCTGCGCGCGCTCTCTGCTCAGGCAGTGACCGGGGTCCATCTTAGTGCGGACCCAATTTCACGCAATTTCAGGGTCCAATGGGGCCAAAATACAGGCTGTCCGTAAAGACCCTCCATATGACACTGGTCCCCGTCCCAGTGAGCACAGCACAACGCACGTCGCTGTCGAACCTCAGGCTATGAACATGATCCGCCTACGATTGACTCGAAGCAACTCGCTAATCAAAAAGGTCGCCAATCTGTTCAATGACCTTGTTTGTCATTTTGAGGGACTCGAGGAATGACCGTGGAGTGTGTAAAGGGATACAGGGTGAGGATGTCACGGCCTGCCCCAAGCATTTCATGCGTGACACATCCCTGTGCTTGTGCTTGAATTCACGGTGGTGGATGCAGGTGTGCAACGACCAGCAATACGAGCATTGTCTGTCTCGGTAGTGACCCCACGGTGCCCTGCACGTTGACCCCTTCCACATCGTGCTCGCCTCATCCTCGGCCGTTGGCACGGTCGTGACTTCTACAACCGCGTGAACGGCACACACACATCTGAGCACCAGTTCCTGATCGAGGACATGCTGCCAGGGGGTGGGGGTGGGATGGGATAGTGATGTCCGACTAGACGGGCATCTTTCAACGGCCGAGAGTATTAGGGCCACGCTGGATGTGGAGATGCCGGGTCCGGGCATGATAGCAGGAGAGATGGTGCTGAGGTGCTTGATGGGTGGGAAGCACACGGAGGAGGTGGATGAACGTGTGCGGAACATGCGCTGCTTCTTTCGCATCTCCGCTGGCCTGCGCTGACATGGGGAACAGATGCTCAAGCCTGACACCCACGCCATCCGCTCCGACAATCCAATCAACCAGCCGGAAGGCTATCTAAACATGCCCGGCCTGTGCGCCCTCCTCCGGAAGGGCACGTTAAATGCCCACATCCCATGGGGATGGTGTACGCACCAAGGCCACCCATGTCCATGCTGTGACCGCCTGGAATGGTCAACATCTGGTTTAAGAAGCTGCTCTCCGACGTCCGCCGCCCCCTCTGTTACCACCGTGATCGCAGCAAGGAGCGGCTCCAGCCGACATGCGAAAAGTGCATCCCTGGCATCAAGAGCTGAATGGGCATGTACGGGGTTGCCGACTCTGAAGACGGGTGTCGTGGCCGGCAAGTTGCCCCTGCTCAGCGCTAACTATGCGCTGATTCCTGACGCAGCTACACATCCTGCGATTACAATGTCAACAATGGCATTACCCTTTACAATCAATTATGGGTCGACCGTCTTGATCGACAACCCTTCCCAACTTCATCCCTCCGTATGGATAAAGTTACTTACATGAGCAACCAGGAAACAGTCGTCGAACGTTTGAATGGACTCCCTTGGCAGGGGTCTGAAAGCCGCTGCCGCCTGCATGGCCTTACTCACAGGCTACAAGATCATGGACGTCAATGTTGAATTCCGGGTATCCAGTTACCACCCGTCCGCCGGCCTGAAACTTCTGCAACCGGCGGTATCAATCGACGCCACAGCGAAGGTACGGCAGCCGCTCACTGCAACGCTGGGAGTGCAGATCGCGACCAAGATCGAACCTACCATTGAAGGCACCGGCAGTTTCTAGCTGACCGACACCAACCGTTGTCGGTATCTGGTCACCGCCCACCATGTCGTGTACCCCGTCCAACATCCTCTTAATCAAGCTTACACGCATAAAAATTCTTCAGACCCTCGTGTAGACGTCATCCTTCTGGGGACAGTGGCATTCGAACAGCTTCGCCAAGCAGTTAGGCAGGAACTAGACCTTCACAAAGACTGAGAGGATCCTGGAGAGCCAGCGCCATCATCTGAATGCGATCACGCACCCGAATCCTAAGTATGATGAGAAACAGTCCAGCACCAATTATCGGCCCTCGACCAAGAATACAAAGTTCACTGGAGTGCGAAGAAACCGTTGGAAACGTTCCAGGCCGACCTCAATCAGTGGAGCGATCCCACGGACCGCATAGTCGGACATCTCCTGCACTGCCCAGATATCACACTCGCTACCGAAAACATTGGTTACACGCAGGATTTTGCCATTATCCAGCTGGACGAGGCGAAGTTTGGCGATGCATTCCAAGGAAACATCATAGATCTCGGTACATCTCGATCCATCTCACTATTCCTACCAACCTTACTGTTAAAACAGGAACCGAGCTCACCCCTCACGAAGTTAATGTGACAATGCACCTGCAGACAAGCCTACTGAACTCATTCATTTGGCCATTCGACTAGCTCCTGGCCATCCAAGGCGTTATCGAGGAGGATGAGCTCACCCCCCCACATGGCTACGACGTGAACGGGAAGCCGTGCACAATTGTTCTTATGAGAGGCGGCAAGTCCGGCCTCAGTTTCGGCCGAGCCAACACTCTCGCGTCATACACCCGAAAGTACGTTGGCATTTCTGGTGTCTCCAAAGAGTTGGCCATCCTACCTTACGACAAGAAGTCCGGCCCTTTCTCAGCGGGCGGTGACTCTGGATCTATCATTGTCGATGGCGCCAGCCGCCTCGCTGGTCTCCTTACTGGTGGGAGCGGCACTACAGATATGACGGATATTACCTATGCAACCCCTGCATCTTTCCTTGTCGAGTGCATCCAAGCGTTTAACCCCAATCTCCACGTGTACCCTGGAAAGGCTGTTCACTCTGACCCTACGTCAGTTCTTAGTTCTCTTCTTTCCTCTCGCCTCGGGCTAATGCTTCTTCATGTGCAGGTCATCGAATGTGTCAGGCAAGAAACCCAGCAAACCCTCCAGCTCGTGGTCCAAGAATCCGGCCTGTACTATATTCAAAGCACTGAGCAGGAGAGGTGGATCTTCATCCTAGTGTATCATCTCCTCTTGCTCACTCTATCACTGTGGTTTGCAGTAACCCTGTTCTTCTTTTGTCGTATGTGTTTGAACTGATATGATGCACTCCGTTACATACCGTACTCATGGGTCTCAAAAGTAAAGCTGTTCGGTATGGCTACAACCTGAGGGGGCACCGTCCACCAGTTTCTCAAGTGCTACAATGTGAGGCCGAGCTGCTTTTCTCACGAAAGTGTGCACATTCCCCTCAGGGCTCTGACGTGGTGGTAACCCTCGGCCCCGCTGCTTTGCGGGCCTGTACCGTGGACTCGCTTTCGGAAGGGCTCGTCACAGCCACACCGTTTCCTGATGCCTACCAGGATGGTCACAGTTTCTTCCCAACCCATCACCTCGTCCGACATGTCGCGTTGGCCCTCGCTCCGTGCAACTGGACCAACTCTTGGCCTGCCCCAGCCCGCTGCCCCTCTTTGTGGTGGACTGCTGGCTTGGCACCGACAACGTTCAGTGCCAACGCCAAATTCAACATCCACCCATCGTTCTCGTCACCCTATACCTACCCCGAGCCCGGTGCTTCAGGAGATCTCTCATCTCTGCCTGCCCCAGTTCCTGGTGGAAACCATGCATCCTGGACTGTGAACCCATCTTTCGACGCTTCACCCTCTGCTCTTTCTTTGCAGCGGATTCACCGGGCAGGAAAATCATCCCAAATCGCCGCCTCATCTCAACCGCGTCCGCTGCCCTTTTTACGTGGCGGACTGGCCTATCCTCCTCTCACGCGCGCTCCAAACATCCCTTCCTCCACGTTTTGCGGATTCCAGAGCTGCTCCAAGTGATAATGGACTACTCGGTTTGTCTAAAAGCCGAAAACGGCGAAGCGTCCATGCTCTGTTTGGCTGGTCAACTAATGCTGGGTTCCCGGGTCTGGAAGGAGAACATGATATCGGTTCTGTGAAGACATCATGTATGGAGCTTGAAGATGTTGCTCGAGGCATTGGTTGACATCATGTTGCTGTCCATTATAAGCTCTGCAAAATCAGTGAGTCGGACCATCTCGCTGCCTGCTGCTGCCATTCTGACCTCGCATGTGCCATTTGGACAGGGCGAACTCCTCAATATACGCTGCAAAAGCAGAATATGAAGTACCGATTGCAGCATCATGGAGGCATTCGGCACCTCGCCATCGACTTGGGAGGCACCCACTGGGTGGGCTGGGGCCGGTCCGCCCAGACCGATGTTATTTTGCAACAACTTATCCACTGGATCAAGAAGCACGTGTGGGGCCCGTTGTTCCCTCATTTGCGATCACCGAAGATCACCTCCCAGCCGGGAGACTTGGGGGGAAAGACAGTAATCATGCATTTTGCGTTCACACACCCGGTGTGGTCCTAGATCTCCTCAACGCAATGCCAGCAACTTGCTGTGAGCAACGCTATGCATGGCAAAAGTGCATTCCGACTGTGGGCAGCTCCTGTTGGCGGTAACAGATCGAATCAGATGCCTTACGTTCGATCGCACTCGGGTCAAGCACGCTATGACCATTTTCTCTCAATCGATTGTGTCCACCTCTCGGAGCTCGCGTTTCGTTTCTTTGACCATGGCGAGGAAGTGAGCAATGGGAAACATGTCGACAATACGACCAGGATGCCATTAATGAAGAGAATCGGAATGATGTATCAAAGCTTGAGGCGGTTCAGCTTTGATGGATGCACCTGTGCCCAAACCACCAACATCACAAGCTCAATATTCCTTTCCCCATCTTGCCCCACGCAGCCTGGATACCTCAAGCTCGCGATGAGCTTTCATGCACCAACCCAGACCATTATCTGGTACCGTTCCAACTTGACTGTTGATTCTTGCATCCCTGCCGTCACTGGAGGAACTGGATCTGGGTGTCAGTACACACCATGAGGACAACGAACTTGGCGACAACGGTCAACATTTGGCGATCCAACATCTCCGAGATCATCAGGACGCGCGCGACATGGAGCTGCGAAAGTACTTGGGCGAGCACTGGTATCTAAACTGGGCTAGGGCACTGTCGGATGAATGGCACTGGTCCTACGTTCCGGCCAACACACTGCCGGTCAACCTCGAGTATGCTCGTCTGCTGAAATCTCTCACCCTAGCCGTCGACATGTGCACAAACGCGATGCTCATCACAGAAACACTCAGGACCTGCAAGTTGCCAACTAGGCCCTGTCGACCGACTATCGGAATTTGGCTGATACTCTCTCCTCCTCATGGACTGGCTCATCCATTTACGCTTGGGAGAATGTACTGCCAAGAGTGGGGTGCCTGCTGTATGGGATTACTACTTCCACCCATCGAAAGATCGCTCTACGTCTAGCCATGACAACGGCCTACACGACTTCGCTGGTTGCAAGGATGACCCTTTTCAATCTCACGCGAAGTCCATAACACCGGTAGAGCGATCCCACCGCAACCCCCATGGATTTTTCATGGAGAGACCATTCGGGAGTGTGGTGGGGCTGCTACATGAAGACGTACTCTGGAATCCTCACCACGTATGGCACCGTGTTGATCTGTAGATATTCACGTTGATGGATTGATGGATAATTGTACTGTAATTGCCTCAACTAGGGTAACCCGTCTAGCTTCGCTCATCGTTTCGTTTCTGTTTCCTGCTTTCTTTTTCCTGCTTCTTCTCTCCGTATTCTCACTTTCCATTGCACATTCTATTATTTTATGCTTCCCCTTCCTACTTGCTGGCCTATGCCTTGTATCCTAACTTTACTGGTTAACCAAAGGCAGTACCTGCCCCCATTGCACACCTTCGCTTCGCTCGGTGGCGGGGCAGGTATGGGTGACATGGTCTGCAATGGGTCTTCTATATATTGTGTCCTTTGTTGTTTGTGGATAGCAGATAGTCACTTCACCTAATAATATGCTATAGTCCATAGCAAATGGTAACTGAATGCAGTACCTGCCCCCATCGCGCACCTTCGCTTCACTCGGTGGCAGGGCATGTATGGGTGGGCATAGCGGGAGCCGAGCCAACCTATCAAAACAACCGATTACACCATGTGCTTGTCTCAAATCCAATTCTAATCTATCTGTTGCACATACCATTCTCTATCTCCATCACCTATGACACCTTCATTGTCTCCCATCTCCTGTCTCCCATCTGTCAGGGGACCTCCCATTTTTGGACCCTACTGCAACTGTCACCAACTCCAGGAAATGCAGCACACATGGCAGACATGGCAACTATGGCAGGGAGACTGTGGGGAGGCAGGGGAGTTGCTGCAGTGTGGCCCAGGTGCACTAACCCCTTTCCCCTGCAAAGATGCCGCAAGCAGTGTTTGCCAATGCAGAAAAGCCTAATGTGCTCTGGCTGATGGAGAAGCAGGAAGAGGATCTCAACCTGGAGTTCTCTGGTAGCAAGGATCCTGTCAAGGAAGATTTGGAGCCCTGGCTCACAGCTTGATGGGCCAAGGATGAATCCCAGCCCTACCACAAATGGTACACAACTCTTTGCACCCTGGCTCATGGAGGCTGCCTTCTCAAGTACAACAACATCATTGTGCTCTGGCAACATGCTCATCGCTTCCTTGTGAGGACCACTACCTCAGATTCCATGCATATGCAGGTTGACTCAAGCCAGGGGGCTCAGGCCTCCCCCAAGGTCCCTGCTCTAGGTACTGACGAGGCTGCTGCTGCTGCTGCTGCTGCTGGGGGGTGTGCCTGATCCAGGAGAGCTTAAGAACAAAGATGAACTGCTGCTCACTGTTGATATCAAGAAGATGGCTGCCACTGGTGTCAAGATTGCCAACAACTACAAGCATGTACTGTTCCTGCGTGGATGCCTCACCATAACGATGATCCCCTCTCTGATGGCAAGGTGTAGAGAAGGAGGATGTAGGGGCCTGGAGATTGCAATGCTAATATGGTGGAACGGAGCTCGCAGGCATGCATGATCAGGTGCTGTTTGCTGCCAAGGTTTTCCATTTCCAGAGTCTTGGACTGTTCTCAGAGTTGCACTGACCTATGTGGGATGATGCAGGCATGGCTTGCCGCGCCCTTGCCTACCAAACAGGTTTTCATTTTCTCGTCGTCGTCGTCGACGTCTGCGATCGACGATTTCGTCCTCACCGCCTTCTCAACCGGGATCGAGCTTCGGAGGGCCGGCGGGGGACGAGGAGGGGAGCCGGATACCACCGACGGTTCGGCGATCGAGGGCGACGGTTCGTTCGAAACACGCGGAGAGCACGCGGGCGGACGGTTTGGGTGGGACCGACGCCCCGTCGGTCCCGGATTCGGCGGTTAGGTGGCGAGAACGTAGCCGACATCATCTACAGCCCGGCGGAAGACTGCACGATTCGACTGGATGGCTAGAGAAGACGGGTCTGCTCCAGGAGGGGGAACAGACGGTGCAAAGAGGGCGGGGTGAGGTATCAAAGTGTTCAGGTGAATCGGGGGCGGAAGCTCCGGTGATCCTGCCAGTAGCTCCCTCCAAATAAAATTAGATCGGAACCCTGTTCATTCAGAGCATGAGTAGCCGTCTCCACACCGCAGCCACTGATTCCAACTAATGCTCACATGCGGCGAGTAGCATGTACCGCTCAAACTCGTCCCACTCGACCACGTTCGTTCCCTGACTACTAGGTGAGTTCATCTCTCCCGGGCGCTGCGTCGGTGTGTGCAGCGTTGCCAAAGTGTAGGATGGGCGGCCAGAGTCCTCCCATGTCGCTGGCTGAGGACAAGTATGAAGCGTGATCTCCACAAAGGTACACCCGCCCGATGAGAGGTCATCGTGGGCTACAAGCGCGTCGTGCACCTCAACCAGCCAAGGCTCGACCTGTCTGATCACAGCAGTCCCGTTCTGCCTCGGCAGGTCCGACCTGCACGAGCGCGCAAACTCGATGGTTGTCCCACCACAGGTGGCAAGCACAAAGCCTATAATATCTTGCTGCGGTCTTCGGAAGAAGTCGATTGTCCAGGGTGCAGCGGACGGCTCGGGCCGAGGAGGAACGGATGAGGCAAATGGGGAGCATGACGGCCCTGAAACATCTCTGGTTCAGGGACGTCCTATACAGCATGTGAGAAGAATATATACTTACAATCGGTCTCAAGTATGACCTCCTCCAACTCCGCCCGTGACAAGACCCCTCCGCGCCATGTTGGCAAATTGGTATTTTCCGTCGCTTTGGAAGTAAGGACGAACACGCTCGTCCCCAACTGCTTACCGGCGGGATTCCACTGCTCCCGTTCGCTGAAGTCGACTTCGATATACGCGCACCCGCCTGCACCTTCGCGGACCATCATCCTCACTTCCTCTCTCCACCAAGCCATGTACGGGTGAATCCCCCTGTCGGCCGCGACAGCGACAGCGTGCAGCGAAGTCCGAGGGCAGAAACGGTCCAGCGCGAAGAACGCCACGTTGCTGTGGCATCGCGCCCTGACATTAGCGAGCGAGCCGTGCAGGGCGGCGGGGATGATCTGCTCGGCTAGGGGCGGTGATGCTGAACCGACGGGGGCCAGTGCTGACTGCAGGGCTGGGATGACTGGAACAGCGGGGATCGCGGAGATCGGTGGTTGTGTGACGTGCTCGTGCGGAGCTTGAGCATCTCCAAGCCCTGGGCATCCATGTGAGTAGGAAAGCAGCAGCCGGTGACAAACATCCGCACATTCAGCTCTGGTCATGTACGTCTCGAATTCTTCCCATTCAACCATCTCCAGATCCTGGACGCTTCCTGCGCCCCTCTCCTGTCCTGTCCTGGTCATAACAGCCAACTCATGTACGACCCTCCATGGTGAACACTGATAGAACGCGACGCGGACAACCTCACACTTGCCGTCGCCCGGAGGACCAATGATCAAGTTCTGCCGTAGCCTGCTCAGCCACGGCTCGACACAGTGCATAACCACCGGCCTGCTGCTCTGTGCGTACGCGCGACAAAAGCGCGCAAACTCGATCGTGCTGTCGCCACAGCTAGCGATGATGGAGCCGATGCTGCCGACTGGTGCGACGAAGAAGGCTGGGGGAGAAGATATGGGTGGAGGAGAAGGGGAGAGAGGAGGGGGGAACGACGGTGGAACGGCGTTGGGGCGCAGTGCTCCGCGCTGTAGGGGACGAGCCAGTGGTGGGTAGCTCGGTGCCTGTAGCTGTTCCACGGGTGTGCTCCACACAAAATTGCTTCGGAACCCTGTTCATGCAGAGCATCAGTAGGTGATCGCCGATCTGCACTCGCGGAGGTTGATGGATGCTCACACATGGACGCCATCATGTACCGCTCAAACTCGGCCCACTCGACCACGTTCATCCCCTGTCCATGCGCTGCGGCTGCGTTCACCTCCCTCCCTAGCTTCAACAGAGTGTACACCGTCGCGAGAGTGTAGGACGGGCGGGCAGGCTCGTTCCAGCCCGCGCTGGGCGAAGGACAGGTGTGGAGTGTGAGCTGCACGAAGTTACACATGGCCGGTCCGAGGGGGTTGTTCATGAGCTTATCCCGCACCTCCTGCAGCCACGGCTCGACGTATCGAATAGGGGGCATCTCGTTGTCCCAAGGCACGGAGCCGGACAGGCACGAGCGCGCGAACTCGATTGTCAGCCCGCCGCAGTGGGCTTGGATGTTCCCGATATCGTCTACTGGCCGGCCGAAGAAGCCGAACGTCCATTGGCTGGAGGGCGGCGCTGCGGGGCGGGGAGGGACGGTGGAGGGGTGAAGGGAGCAGGAGGGCCCTGTCGTATCGCATGCGCAGGTCAGGACATCTCCACAGCAACACGGGCGTACAGCCCGAGGCAGCACGCATGCGCATGTACTCACAATCCGTATCCAGTATCACCCCCTCCAGCTCCTCCAACTCCAGCACCACCCCGCGCCACGTCGGCAACCTGGTCTCGTTCGTCGCCCTGGCCGAGCGGACAAACACCGTCTTCCCGAGCTGCTTCCCCGCCGGGCCAGACGACGCGTCCCGCGCATTAAAGTCCACCTCGACGTACTCGCACCCGCCTGCAGCGAGGTGGACCATGCTCCGCAATTCGGTGGTCCACCAGGCCATGTATGGGTGCAGGTGCACACCGGATGTTTCGCCTGCGTCGGCGGTAGCGGTGGGGTCCAACACAGTGCGCGTGCGTGGGCAGAACCGGTCCAGCGCGAAGAACGCAGGGTTGCCCCTGCATTGCGCACGGACGTTGCTGATGGAGGGATGGAGCGCGGCGGGCACGATCTGTTCTGCTAGGGGCAGCGATCCGTGGGGGGGCGCGGGTGGGGAGGGAGCTGGGGCCGGGGGCGGGGCTGGGGCCGGGGGCGGGGCTGGGGCCGGGGGTGAGTGCGGAGAGTCGCACGACGGCCCTGGATGTACGTTGGCATTAGTGTTCCGGTTCATGCAGGTGCCGATGGGGCGCGGGGAGCGACGCACAGACAACGGCCGTCAGCGCGTCCACAACCATTTCCCACTGTACAACCGGCCCCTTCGGGTGCGGCACCTCCCCCTCTCCCGCCCGCCTCTCCGTTTCCCGGGTCGGGACCCACAGCATCGTCCCCTCCCCCTCCTCCTCCCCCATCTCATCCAGCATTACAAACTCCAACTCGACCCACCCACATTGGAACCCACTCTGCCCCTCGACGAGCCCGCGGCCGACCTCGCCGAGCCAGCCGCGGACGGAGGGGCGCTCCGCGGCTTCGGGCGGGCCCCAGCCGAGGCATGCCGGGTGGTAGGAGAGGTAGGAGAGGGAGGGGAGGGAGCAGCGGGCGGTGACGTGGTGCAGGGCGGGGAGGGAGGCTGCGAGGGGCAGGGGGAGTGGCGGGGCGTGGGCGGGCGGAGGGAGCGGTGGGAGGAAGGCGTGCAGGGCTAGAGCCGGCATCGTCTACGGGGACAGGAACTGGCCGGAGCGGATGTGGAGATGCGAACGAATAGTGATGGGATATTGATTGGAATGCAGATCAATACAACAAAAGCGGAGAGAGACGGTATAGAGACAGGGAATGAACAAGCTCCACAAGCCCGCATCGTCATCAGGGCCCAGGGCGGGCCACGTTCGTCGCGTCAGCGCCTGCCATTTCTGGGGGGTCGGTCACTGTCCGACGTCAACGGAGCAACACCTCCAGTAGTCGTGCGCCCAACCGTGCGCGATGGCGTTCCTCTGAAGAGTGGACGACGGAGTGGGGGACAGACATGCTGGTTTCCAGAGTTGACCACAAAGGGAGTTGGTGTAGGGGATTGTGCATATCGTTCACGTAAAACTAAGGCCGCGACTGCTTCCGTGGATGTGCAGCGTGTTGCTGGCAATCGGACCATGCGGCAACCACCGAGGTTATAACACCCCTCGAACCCCGTTTTCTCCTCCAATGCATCCCATCCACCGTCCGTTTGGCCGCGTCCCTTAGGCCCCCCTTGTCCTCCGTCGGACAACAGGGATAAAATTCACCATCGTAAGAATACGATGTTCAAGAAAATGGTGATGAGCGTCGACGAGTCGGACCGGTTTTCTTCCAAGCGCCAAACCGGTCTCGGCCCCAAAACCAGTCTTGCCGTGCCGCTACGTCGCTCAACTCCGCTGGCGTCCGGCTCCATGTTAAATCCACCTCTGCACACCGTCGCATTACTGGATCGATAAGAGGATCTCCTGGAACCGGGTAAACACGGTCTGCTTGGGCGTGTACGCTGTGAACTCACGCCCCCTAGCCAGGGTTAGCCCTCCACATGGCTATCACTGCCCCATGTACTACATGCTCTTCGAAGGGGAAACATTACCAACCACCCTACGACGCCGCCTGCGAAGGGCTTGATTCCCAATTTGGCTAGCCTATACAGACGCAGGCGGCTCTCTCGCATCGCGCCCGCTCGATAAGTCCGCGCTCTCAGCCAAGCTATAGCCCTAGCTCCTCGTGCGCTAGGCATCGCCTCAATATCAGCGAAGCTCAACCTCAGCGCGAACACCGACCGTCAGCACTCGCCCGTCTCACGCACCCGTACCAACGCCCGATTGAGCTCGGTCTGCTATCACGACGTCGAAGCACTGCTTGTCCGGGCCCTCAGCACGACTACGAGCGAGCGCGTCAAGAAACATCGCCACCTCGGCTCATGCACTGACTGCTGTGACACAATGATCAGAGGTCGCTTGAGCAGGTGAATTAGGAACATGTCCAGGTGAGCAGGGATGTCACTCATGCCTAGTAACTAGCACTGATACTCCGACAGATGCTCCGTCGTCCGCCCTCTCCGGCCGCTCGCGCTCGGCCAGCCTCGACAAAGGACGCATTTTGCACGTATGACATGCCTCCTCCCTCTGCGACCGGGCAGAGCCCCAGAACGTCCCCGAGCGCGGCGTAGCGCCGCCTATCGCAACTACGTCCCTGCTCGTTGGCAACCCATCCAACATCTGCGACTGATACGGCTATCGCGCTACAAACTTCGCCATCTGCTCTGCGCTTCCGCTCATTCTCCCTCATTGCCGACCATGCTGTTCCGGCGTTCGTCTGCCGTCATTGGGACGCATGCACCGTCTGTGCTCAACATCGATCTAGTATCTGTACGCGAGGCGGGGAACACTACGCAGCGCCAGGACCACCTGCGTCGCCGTTGAGACGCAGCGGGCGCTCTCTATGCCCACAGCCTCCCACTGGCGGCCGGCGTCTCTCACCGCATCGCGCTCTTTCGCCTGGAGTCGCTGCATCACAGCACCGGTGCTGGGCATCCGATACGTCGCCTCGTGCCCCGAACCCCAGCGATACGGAGTCCGACCAAGCTCAAGCGCGGGCAGCAGCCATGGTGGCTGGCTACCCTATCTCTCCCACCTACCACCAGCCGATCAGCGTGTCCCTGGCCGCGATTCGCGTAGCCCGCCCGTGGCGTACGGCTTCACCCATGCGCTGTCGGACGCGCTTCCCGACGTGTTTGAGGTCGCGTATTAGTATGGGGGCAGTGCACTACTTGCTCACTTTTCCTTTAGATTATGTCCCCAATCTCAACGTGACATCTTCGCACCAGAATCCGCTCCAAGTCGGCACCCCTGTGGCGCACTACGGCAAGCACTTCACCAACACTTCACCGGCAGTGCGATCCGCTGGCTGTGTGTCTGTAGAGCAGGCGCCAGCGCACACCAATGTGGAGCCCAAGCGTCGAGACAGGACCTCAATGGTGACATATGCCCCGACATGCTGGGGAGGAGCGTGCTGGTGGCGGAAGAATGAACGCGTGATGGGATGGCAGGGCAGTTGCGAGTGCGAAGCGTTTTTGGTGATCTTTGTGCGTACCATTCACTACGCCTTCCTCTTACCTATGCTCATCATCAGACCGTAGAGTCGAGTTGAATGTCTTGTATGTGCGAATTGAGATCAATCAAACCAATCGAACTGTCACACCTACCCTGGCATGCTGGTCACGAAGGAAGCGCACCGTTGCCAGACGATGAGACATCGTTCGGGCTGCGAGACCCAACAAATCCGATCTACTGACCGACCGCAATCGCTCTATCTTGAGCCCATCTCGAGCGTCAAGGTTAGGATTTGGCCCAGGTTTTAGGGTTAATTAAGGCAGACTCGCGCGGCGCGCGATGCGGACTCGGACTCTGACGCTGGCGGAGAGCTCGATGTCGGAGTCGTCGTGCGATTGACGATTTCGTCCGAACCGCCTTCTCGACCGGGGACGCGATTGGGACGGCTGGCAGAGGACAAGGAGGGGAGCCAAGTTGGAGAGCTGGTGCGGAAGAGCAGACCATTGGAGGGGCGGAACTCGCGAGAAGGGCGCGGATGCCGAAAACGGGCCCTCCAACGCCCCGTTGGAGGGATGTCCGGCTGTTAGGTCGGAGGGACGGTGGAGATGGGTGGATAGACAAAATCAAACGCGATACTTTCTGTGACAGAGGTGAAAACTGTTTCAAACGGATTGACAACCAGGTCTATATGACTGAAGGAGGAGGTCGGCATAGTAGGAGGACAGGATGACGGGCAGACGAGACGAATTAGTTACGACTGGTATTGCTGTGTCTGTGCAGTAACGGTCTGCATGGAAGAGAACACAACAAAGAGGTATCGAGACGTAAACAGAATCTTGCCATCTTGAGATGGTGCCCTTATAGATGAGATGTGTATGCTCCCGCGCATCTGCGGCCAAATGCTCGCACATAAAGCGGGTACATACCGAAGTGAACTGGCCCGGTCTGAAACGGCTGCTTGGTGTCGAGGTCAAGGGGTTAGTAAGGACCCTAACGTCGAGCCCACGTGTCTGTATAACCGTGAGGTGGAGCGGTAATCGGGTAAACGCGGGGGTATGCCCACGACCCCATGGGGCCCCATGATCGATCACGGGGACGGTCTCGCTCCAAGCGCATGGGTTCGTGGTGGCGTCGTCAGCATACGACCCGCACGCAGTCGCCGCCGGTCGAGGGGCGTTTGCACGTCTTCCCTCGACCGGCCCTTTAACATCATCCACCCTCGCGATGGTCGTCGATGCCGACACCGAGAACATCGTACAAGGCCTCCTCGAGCTTCGCAACGCTACCGAGCGCATGCCGGACGAGGCCCGCAGTGCCCCCGCGGCGCAACGTCCACCGCTGAAGCGGGGTTCGAGAGCGTGCAGAGAGTGCAGGGACGCCAGTGAGAACACATCCATCTGTCAGCCGCAATTCGATCTGTCTGCTCACGGAAATGCTACAGAGACCGGATGCATTGGCTGGGCGAATCCTCCGTGAGTGTTGTGCGAGAATTGCGCAGGAAACAACGTGCTGATGCATCGCCTGTCCGTGCTTCAGCTGCAAGAGATGTAGAGTAAAAGAATTGGATTGTGTATTCGTCAAATGCAGGCGAGGCGGTCGAGCAAGGCGCGTAGACAGAGATGCGCCTGTTCTTTCCGTCACATGCTGACCCCGGTGTAGGGTTAGACCAAAGTCTCCAGTTGAAACGGCGCCACGCAAGACCTCCATCCCCGCCATATCTGGGGAGCTTACGTCCCCAAAATTGTCTGAGATTGATGTCCTGATGGATGACAGCACCCCACGTCCTTCCCCGGACCACCTGCGCAAGGAGCGACTTGCGTCTCTTCTGTTGGATGGGACGGTGATGCAGCACGTCAATCACAGTGCGGTCATTCGAGCCGACGAGCATGAACGAACCTTCCGCTCGAACTCATCCGATCTCCACTTGCAGCAAGGATCGAATACAAGCGTCCAGGACTCACAGCTTACAAACCTCCAAAATTCGCAACTTGCAACATTCCTGACGTGCACAATGCCCCAAAGCAACTTTGACGATACGCAGACGTTACCCGGCCTGCACGGCGACGCGACGCAGAGCCGTTCCATGCCTGTCGACCTCTTCACACACTCGCAGTCGCACCAGCGAAATCTCGACATGGTGCCGCTCCCCCCTAGTGGTCTCGTCCCCTCCATGGTCCACGGCACGGCCCTGCCGGTGTCTGACCAGAACCCGAGCTATGAATTGAACCAGCAGGGCCGGCAGCTGGATGGCGAAGGCAAAGAGGGCTATTATGGTGTCGCCGAGCTAGCGCCTCAGTCTGTGATCCAGGAGGAAGGCCTTCGGAGGCGTGCAAGCGGCGCGCTCGACGAACCTTCGCCTCAGCCTTCGACTGGGTCACCCGTTACCGCTGTAGGGATCGCGCATGAGGAGTATTTCCACCCTGGTGAGTCTCCACGCACGCTCCGGTCTATGAAACGCTTATTTCGTAACCGAACCAGGTCCAATTGCGGACTTGGATGCGCGCAAAAACCAGATGGTAAACAAGTTCGCTCCCGAGATTCTGGATTTCGTTTCTCCGTAAGTCTCTGAGCCGAGATTCAGCATTGCGCCAAACTTACGATCTGAAGCGAAATGGTCGCCAACCTCTTCGAATACTACTTTAACAATCTCCATCGTGGGTACCGTTTGCTGGTAGGATGCCTGCTTGCCAATAACTTTGCACAGCACACTTTCCCGTACTCTGCCCGAGCTTTCACACGGTCCAGAAGGTCAGCGGTCGATCTCCGTTCCTCCTAACAAGTACGTATTTCTCGTCCTGGTAAGGAGCCGACTAACAAGCGATCCCCATAGCAAGTACGCAGTTTGTGGTTTTGGCCGCGGGGCCCCTCTGAACTGTATCTGTCCAGTTTGCGCCGTAGCATCTCGGTACTCGATGCCGAATACGGATATTTCCGAGCGTATCGGCAAGATAGCAAAGGCACTCTGCTTTGCCGTCGCCTCTCGAGGCTCCAAAACTGTGGAAATAGTTCAGGTTTGGTGTCTGTTTTCAATAATTCCTTCTGTGGAAGCTGAACAATTTCCGCAGGCATCCCTGTTGTTGTGCGTGTGGTCTGTTGCTCCGGCGCAGCGACACCAGGAGGACTTGACTTGGATCATACAAGGGATATTGCGAAGGTTCGCCTTCAATGAGCGTCAAGCCTGTTCGCACTGACACCTTTTGCACTTTAGCACTGCACAGGATCTGGGGATAGATAGAAAACGCTTCCCGAAAGCAGACGTGAGTGACAGCGAGACGCAAAATCAAATTCGCACCTGGTCAGCCACTCCCTTCGCTCCTGATATACACCCGGACTGAACGTGACATGTTCACAGGATCCACTGTTACAATCGTGATCAAGAGTGCGTGGACGGCGGATGTCCATCATATTGCCCCCTCATGTATGCTCTGCAGGTTATCCACCCAGCTCGGTCGCTTTTCGACGCTGCGCGAGAACGCTTCAATAAGATCGCCAGTCCTGTACTTACCGGTATCGTCCAACCTCGATGATATCCTGACCTGCACTCTCAGTGTAAGTGGACTTGTCGCTCTGTGATTTAAATGGATGCTTACTGTGACGCAGGAGCTTTATCGGTTCTTGTCAAGGACACTGGTACATTGATAGTCCATTGTACCCTCATTACATCTGACGTAGCTGTTAGGCGTTATTCCGACCGGACAGAGAAGATTTCGGCTATGGAACTCAGTGCGACTACATGCTAGCCTTCACTCAGTTCGAGATGCAGCTTTTGACCTGGAAGGAGAACTACTTGCAGCGACAGGCGGACAATTACAAGATTTCGCCAGGTCGGTGTTCATATGATCGTATGTTATCCTGAGATTGACAGTAGCCTGTAGGCGCCGCCGCAACGCGCCGCATTCAGCGGTTTCACAGGATTCGTGTGAACTTGTGAGCACCGCAGTGTTACACGGCCATAGGCAGGCTGACGCTCTCTTTCAGCAATTACCACTATTCGCTACTCATCGTGGGCTCGTTTGGCTTGAAGGACGCCTTGGATCACCGCCCACTGGATGTCGGCTTCTTCTTCAATCGCTGTTACTCGGCCGCTACGTCGGTCTTACGCCTCGCCAAGCATGACTACATGGCCGATGGTTGGCTTCGTCATGCTCCCGACTCTGTTTTTGTATCCATATCCTATGCGGCCATATCGCTATTGCGCTTTTGCCGGCCCAGGCTGACCAAACTGCACACGTACAAGGATACCATCTCGGATCTGTTGAGCGACACTGCAGATGCCCTGGAGTCCTCAAGCGTCTCGCCTTCGCACATTCCTTCCCAATACGCACATTTCCTTCGGTCACTCATTAGAGCTCAAGTGGACGGAATGTACACCCCAGCTCGGAGTCCCGGATTGCGATATGCAGGCCTAATGCCAAGTAAGGCCCCGCCACCGATGCCCGAGGGAGAGGGAGGGCCGAATTTTGCCGTTCCCAACCTGTCCAGTCCACAAGACCAATATCTACAGCCTGATCTCTTCCCTCCCAATATGCTGACTTCGACATTCTTTGCCGGCCTGGAGAGCCCAGGAACGCTGTGGGACTCTGTATTACTACCAGGCTTTGAGGCGTTCGATGGCCTTGAGGCGTGAGCGAGGATGACGGGATGAGTGCGCAGTTGAAGGTAATGTACTACGTTCTTTAGTACGATTCCCTGTTGAACGCCCAAATCTTGAGCAGATACTTCACCGGAATTCGGCGAGCTGCTTTCGGGATATGGCAAGTCTCCATGGTGAACTAGCGCATTGTGCATTCGAGCCGGGGCATGAGGCGTATCCTCCGATATCCATGTATCGAGCGAGGAACATGACGGACTGTACCACAACGACCTTAGCAAGAGGTTGTATCGAGTTCTGCGCCCGGAAGTCGCAATGTTTGGATAGTTTATCGCGGCTCGATAATTAATTCGTACGGCTCACTTTGCGGGCAGAGTCTGTTCCGATTTCTACCATTGGCGCCGAAGACGGACAACCGTGAATAGCCCTGACCCTCTCCATCTCCCCAGCCCGTTCTCAAGCTGTTCCTCAGATGGCGCCCTTGAGCTTAAGTTCATCGACCTGAGCATCGTCTATCCCCAGACCATTCAAGAGTTCTCTGGTGTTTTGCCCCAGACCGGGAGAAGCAGTTCGGACCTAACACGTTCAGCCAACTGAGGCTTCTGGGAGCATAATGCTGGACGCACCTTCATCCGCTCGCCATTGTAAACGATGGCCGGTCTCACGACCTTGGCTGTACCAATCAAAGGATGCTGTGAGGCGAATGTAGTTAGTATCAGTCCATAACTCCGGGTAGACCGCGACGCACCGGCACCTCCGCGACTAGGTCACGCGCGGCTGTTTGTGGGTGAGCAAACACTTGCTGCATGTTGTTAACCCTAGATATCCGTGCTTAAGCATTGCGCGCCCGTGCATCCAGTGCTTCACAAAACTCACGATCCGAAGGGGAAGCTATGCGGCAGCATCGGCATCAGACGACGCGCGGAGAGCGTGGCAGATGCGCGTACCCTTTGTCCCAGAACTTCTCCGTCCATTGCGCAGTGGTGTGAGTCAACAAAATCTCGGTCATCGCATCGACCAGGGCGAACTTGTTGGCCAGTCTCTCGCTATTCGTCCGGTAGAGCTCTGAAGTTGGCCAGTCCGGCTGCCCCATCACGTCGGCTAGACGTTTGAACTACCGAGGGCGGGTCGGTAGTGCTCCACAGAAAACGTGAATTACTTACTTGGACATCGTTACCGATCCCTATCATGATGTAACCGTCTGCTGTGGGGAAGACCTGGTATGGCGCAACACTGGAGACTCGTAAGTCAGTGATCGAATTGTCCAAGAATATACGGGACCCTACTTTGTGTGACCTGTCCCAACTCGAATCGCTTCAACACCTCCGTTCAACCACGCAGAAGCGAGATTGGTCATTGCTGCAACCTATAAGGGGTCACCTGAGCTCAGCAACGATGTTCCAGAAGGATTTACCTGACAGTCAAACATTGACACGTCTACATACAGCCCCTCGCCGGTCTTCTGGCGGGAAAGGAGAGCCGCAGAGAGGGCAATCGTCGCGTTGAATCCAGTCAGAATGTCGGTAACGGGAATTCCGGGCCGCACGGGCGGACGGTCTCGTTCGCCGGTCCTGGAAGACGATCTGTCGGTACGAGAGGCACTCGCGACATCGATGACTTACGCGTGAACGATGCCAGCTTCGCCACCAACCACAGCATCATAGCCAGGAGTTCTCCGGTATGGGCCGGTTTGTCCGTATCCTGCGGCAAAGGTTATTTGCTGCGCCAAGGCAAAATATGAGCTTTCGCACCAGTTATGCTGCAGTAGATGATGTCCGGCTTGACGGCCTTGACAGTCTCATATCCCAGGCCGAGCTTCTCCATCTTGCCCGCAATTTGCTAGGAAACAACGAACGTCAGGGACGTGAACAACCGAGTAAGCTCCCAACATACGTTCTCTATGAAGATGTCCGCGTCTGCGGCCAGCTTGAGAGCAATGTCCACCGCTTCTTTGTTCTTGAGGTTCAGGGTAATGCTCTTCTTGTTCCGGTTGACCGCAAGAAAGTAGGCGGATTCGCGCTTGGGACGTGTGCTGTCCCAGACTTGTACGCCATCCTTATGGTCGACGAATGGCGGACCCCAAGAGCCTGTGCGACAGTTGGCATGGCTTCACGGAGAGAGAGAATGACACTCGTACGGCAATCATCCCCCTTGCCAGGCACCTCAACCTTGATGACGTCTGCCCTGTCAACCGAAGTGTCAGTCCCGTCATTGAACGCCTGCAAAGGGGTGGCTCCTACCCCAAGTCGGCCAGATACATCGTACAGCTCGGTCCGGCCAGCGCTGTGGTGAAATCGAGGATGCGGATGCCCTTGAGCGGCGGAGGTATGCCACCACGCTGGTCCTTGTTATCCGTAGCGAGCCAGCGTTGAAACGCCCCTCCATGATAGCGGACGCTCAGCCATGCGGAAGCTAGACGAGCAGGTGGGTGGGGTGCACTGGCCGCACGACGCAAGATGGGCCAGAACGGGGAGGCCATGTTGACACGATGGCAGGCTCGACTGTTCCAGGAATGCGTCTTTCCAGCCGCGTTGAAAAGGCTCGAGAGGGCATCTTAATGTCGGTGTTGAGGTCGGCCGCGTATAGGCAGGAAGCGACAGACGCCGGCCATTCGGTTCAACACCGTTCACTTGCCGATGAATACACCGTGACGGCTACCCGCGGTAATCACCGGCGGCTATGCTAAGAGTCCCTGGAACAGCGCGTGCCACCGCCCCACACTCCGGCATATTGGGATCTGCTGACCTACGCCCCCACGCTACTCGGCACAAAGACGCTGGCCATTCGGCATTAAGGCACTCCAGCTCACAAACTGTCTGACACGGACCCGGGTAGCAGCACAGGATAAAGCGTGTCCCACGCCTGAAGGCGCTGGAAGCAAAGGAGCAGCAGTGATATTTCATTGTCAACCCTAAGTCACACAAGGTCGGGTACGACCGCTTATTCTACGAGTACGGCACTTCCATCAGTTCAGCGACGAGACCGCCTGGAACAGGGTCTTGCCAATCTCGCGCCTAACGGACAAGGGTTAGAATGCGTCTCTGTAAAGGTGTCCGAGCGAGGCTTACTTGTCAAACCTGAATGGTGAAGAAATTGCGTTCAGAACTGGCCCATCGGCAAGAAGCAGAACAACTCACAGGTCGTAATACTCAGGCGCATTCGACAGACGGACGGACGCCTCCACAAAGCCGTCCATTTTTCCTTCCTTTACGAGCTTACGCAGCAGCTCGACGCACTCGTCGTACAAGTCGATGACGGACGTGCGGCCAAACTTGAGTCTGTGAGCAACTGTAGTCAGCTGGGCTGCTCAAATGCGAGCTGGGTGAAACAGGCCGTACGCGACATTCTTCTGGTATAGCTTGAGACCGGGCATATGCAACGTAGAGGTGTGCAGGCCACAGGAGGCGATGACACCGCCTACGCGCACGATGTCGAGGGCGAGATCGAACGCGTCGGGTGCGCCGACGATTTCCCTAGGGCGACAAGCTCAGTCGATGGGCCGGGGCAGGCAAGGGAGAGCAACCTACATGACGGCATCTGGGCCGCGGCCGTCGGTCTGTGCCCTGATGGCTGCAGCGGTGTTGGCATTGAGCAGGATGGGGATTGCGCCGTAGCGGGCGGCCTGGTCAAGCCGCGCCTGCACGCTGTCCACGGCGAAGACCTTTGTAAACTTCTGCTTGGCGGACAGGACACCGCAGAGGCCCACGGGTCCGCAGCCCAGCACCACGGCGCTGGTGGGGAACTGCTTCACTTCCTCGGGAAGGAACTTCCATGCGTGCCAGACGGTCGAGTAGCCCTGGCAACGGCGGTGCGGGTCAGTTTCTGCGTGTGCGCCTCTCGTGATCCTCGCTCACCGTCGGGAAGATGTCACCCACTACGGATAGTACGCGTAAGGATGTGCAAACAGGACGAAAATGCGCTGTGCTTACGTAACACCAGGTGCTGGTCCTTCAGATCCGCCGGAGCCGGGAACAGCGTGCCATCTGCTCTGGAGTTGAGCCGGGTTGACATAGGGCGATGCGGGCAACGGCTGCTTACCGGCGAGAGGGATGCGCGCGTACTCGGCTTGCGTACCGTCCAGGCCGGGCGTGCCGAACGTGAGTGAGTTCTCACAGCGACACGTGAGGCCTCGCACGCAGAAGAAGCATTCTCTGCAGCTGCTGACGAAGGCGGAGACCTGCCAGGGATGCTCAGACTCTGACAGGGGGGATGCACCCTGGACGGTGTTCACTTACCACACGGTCGCCGACCTTGAACTTCTTGACGTCGGGTCCAACTGTGCGGTGTGAGCGTGGCTTCACGGGACGGACGAAGGGAGAGGCTCACCTTCATGCACGAACCCGACAACCTCGTGGCCGACGATAAAGTCCCACGCGGGGAAAGGCATCCTCCCGTGGTAAATGTCTGCGCATCCGGTCAGGTCTGCCTGTTCCCCTTCGCTGGAAAGTGTGCTTCGTACGGAGATCCGAGCCGCACAGGGCGGACGTAGACACCTCCGGGACGAGTCAGCACACGCGGCATGAGTGAATGCAACAATGACAGACTGACCTTGAGGATGACCTCCCTCGGATCCTGCACGCGCGGGATCGGACGCCGCTCGACCTTGACGTCGTGCGGGCCTTTGGCGACGACGGCGAGCATCGTGCCCTCGGTCTGGTCAGAAGACATGATGATAGACAAGGATGGGGAGGACGGTGGACGGTGAGGACGGCGGTACGGGCGCGTGTGGAGGAGACATTAATACGGCAAAGCGGGGGACGAAGGGGTGTCGGACGCGGGGCGCGCGGGTATCCTCATTGCCGGTGGCGGTTACATAGGCTATCAAACGGAGAAGGTCGATACGGCAATAGGTTCAGAATAGTTGTATTAATCTGCACCCTATGTAGCACCGTCGTATACTTCCGGTCCCTGGTCAAGGCTGTGCAGAACCGCGTGGTCATGCCGCCGGACAATCAGCAGCTGAGACCACTGGCAGCCCCGCCACTGCGATGTGTTACTCAGTACCTTACTTTTTACTTTCCTCACGTTCCCGTCATGCCAGGCTCACCACAATCGAATTGCAGGGATGAAGGCGTACCACTCCCAGTTCAGGTTGGCTTGTTATCGTCCCTGATCCACGTCCTCGAGCCTCCGGCGACAACGACCTGCGACGTCAGGGAGCCCACGGACTCACAAACATATTCTGCTGCTCTATCTGTTCTCTTCCACCCAGAAGGCAAAAGCGCCCGACGGAGCGTCTGTTACAGCTCAGGCTCAGATGGCAAGCTTGGCTTGGTGTTGCTCGAAACAGCCCAGTCCTCATCGAAGGTCAGCGCTCCGGGAGTTAAAGGCACAACCAAGCCTGCTTCCACACGCGCTGCAACCGCAGATGTGACATGCCATCATCCATCCATCCCAATGGAAGAAGGCATCTCTTTTCCAGATGAAGAGCGCAAACAAATCCCGCGCCGGTCCCTGACCGGACCTTCTCTCTGTGTGTATCAAGACACATATATGCAGGACGCTTGTCGCGTCTTTTCGGCTGACACCAGCGGGGCTCCCAGCACAGGTGACTGGCCTCTTCCACAGGCCATCGCCATTGGCTCATTTCCTATCATTAGATACACGCGAGTTCCCTAGCATGGACACCGCATCCTTGTACGGTATGTGAAGCCTTTCCTTGCATTATCTTGCCCCCTCATTCATCGGCGCGGTTAAGCAGAACGGGAATGTCCTGAACTGGAGCTGCCTCAAATTTCGCTGCCAAACCTAGAATGGAGTACTCCACTCAATCCCAGCGAATGGAAAGGCACTGCCCCGTCAGCAACGAATGCCTCCGCGGCAAGCAATGCCGCACACGACATCTCGTGGGAGGTTCACCACGTTCCACCCAGCAAGAACGTTGTTGAGCTGTTGCATAACTTGCGCCTCAGGTAAGCTTTGACATTATAACTGAGTCTCCATTCCAACCGCCTTCACCCTAGGCCCAGCCTTATTTCCTTCGAGTGCTTCGACACCTATGCGGAAAATCTCGTTTCCCTAGTTTCCGAGCAAAGCGTCGATGTCCAACCAGCCGACATAGTTCGCTATGTACTCCAGTGCTCTCTGCGACGAACAAACAAGATTTTACGACAATTCGGGCAGCAGTTCCGAGTTCCATGCTGCAAAATACTTCAAGATTGGGCGCAGAAAGCCTCGAACATGACCCGATCCGCAAGCGATGCACTGCTCAGACGAGTTGTACCACTCCCGAAGCAACTATACGCAGCAATTCAAGAGTATGGAGGTGGAGCGTATGCTGGCCTCCTACTTCCTCGCAATGACACGGCCGAGAATAAGTCCTTTGCGGCTGTGTTTGAACCGTTCAATTGGACACTATGGGCCAAGCTGTTAGCATCCCTGCTAGAACATATCAATTCGGATAACACGCGGCTTCTCGTGGAGAACGGATTTCGGGCAGTAGACGATGTTGCCTACTGTGCTTGTTCCGACCGATATTGTCAAGAACTGGTCCTGCTTTCCGGGCTTTTGACCGCGCCGAAGGAATCCCCCGCGACCACGGCAGCCTACTCAGGGGTTCGCCGAGGACTGTCGGTACGAGAAGGAATCTCGGATCTATTTGAGATTGCGTCGTTGAAGGAGGAACTCAGTACGTCTTCAACGATACAGGATTGATCAGTCAACTTACTGCTTTGTGTTTCAGAAGGATCCGCCAAAAACCCGCACACCTTTGGCAGCTTCGCTATTCTGAATCCATTGCTTCGACTCACGTGTGTTCCTCGGGCAGCGATCACACTTCTTTCCGCACTCGGAAAAACACGCCATTTTCGTTGCCTTGACGTATGGCGTATCACGATGACGTACCGACCTGCGTCTCTTCCTCCCGATTCTGTCTGCCAGAATTGGCTCATGCTACAGCTGTTGGAATCTGATAACGCGGCCACCGAAACCGTGCTTGCCGCCATTCCTCAAAGCCTAAGACTACTTCGCAGGTCCCCGGTGCACTCCGCGTTCATTCTCATGGAGCTCAGATCTGTTGCGGAAGCTAGAGGTCAAACAAGTTGTGGTCCAGGTACTTCCCTTCACAACGGACCTATCTGTACCCTGCTGGCTGTCCTCGAAAACTTCCCAGATCTTCGCCGGACCCTTGCGGTACGTACATCACCATTATGGGGCTCAGCATGCTCATATCTGTGTCTTGATAGTATTCATACGACATTCTAGAACCCGGCCCAACTCTTTGTTTCTGCTGTTCTCTGGCCGCTTCTCGGTCCCCCACGAAACGCCCAGAGTTGCGCAGTGTTCGTGGAGCAGTACTGCCGTGGCCCGCGCCCTTCACCTCTTCCACAGACTTTATACAATCCCTCCGAGACGAACTTCTATGCGCACTTCAAGGCTTCAACGCCCGCATCGGCAGAGACCGTGCAGTTACCGCCCGGAACTCGAGCAAGACATCATCCTAGGTCATACCCGCAGAGAGGAAGTTGCTCCATCACGAACTTTGCTGCTTTTGTGGTTCGGAATAAAACCCGTACTACAACAATAGCATCCGTCTAGGAAGTGTCATTGTATGGTTACTTTATATATTACAGACACATGGTCCGCGAGTCACCTCCCCCTTGGCACCTATTATGAGGAATTGCGTGGATGGCTCCTTCCTCGACCCCTCCTAGTGCCCGTCATGTCAGCAATATCTAAGCTACATTCAATTCAGACTGACTAGTGGCTCCGCGGCACTCCTTGGTCTTCCCTTGGAGTGAATTTTCTCTTCCTACTCTGCGGCGTCGGCGTTTCGGGGGCTCCGAACCTAGATGAATTGCGACCGCCTCCGAACAGAGACTGTTCCGGCCGTAGACGTGCCCCAACCGGCGACTGGTCTGCAGCACTGGTAGTTCCGATACGAGTCACCAGGTCGCTCTCGTCGTCCGAAACAGGTGGAGGCGTCAGCGGCTCGGCGAAAAGTGCTTGCAAGTGAACACCCAAACTAGCTTCGAAGTCACCTTCTGGACTACAACGCATTGCAGCGCTCGAGCCCTCATGTGAAGTGTCGCGAGCAGGTGGCGGAGGTGTAGTGCAGGTCGTCTCGGTCGCCATGCTTTTCCGCAGCAGATCATGCCATAATCTTAGCTCTGTCTCCTGCAATGTGCCTGGGTCGTCTTGCGCAGTGCCTTCCGGGAGCAACTTAAAACACAGAGCCAGTGCAGTCTTCCAAGAAAAGGGCAGGGCAGGATGTACAATCTCTGCTCTCGATGTCAGGCGATAATGTCACTCCGGGTGCCCAAGGGTCTGGAGGTTACTCACTCCATATACCTTCGTAAAACTTGGTGATATGTAGTCGTAACGTGTCTTCCGTGCAAGCTGGCGGCAGAGGCGGCAGAGCGTCCGTGGGTATGCCGGAGGAGAAGCACCGCATCCCCTCCCAAGTGATTGGACTGTGGTTTCCGAGAGATACTAAGAAAGATTGGTCAAATGCAAGAGTGGGCCTGCACGCGAGGTGTTTACCTTGATGCTCGACGTAATCTACCCACTCCTGTTTCACGTTTTTGTCGAACCGTAAACAGAAGTCCGCAAAATCAAGCCCTGTGCGTGGTTGTCCTGCGAAGAAACTTCGTGCAAAGTCTCGCACCGTTCGGGATGTCGAAGGTGCACTTACCTCAAAGTGCAGGGTGTTCCCTGCTCATCCAATCCGCCACCCAGAACGGAAAACAACCAGCCTGTGCGACTGCTGAGCTCTCGAAAAACTCTCTCCAAAAGTGGTTGAATTTGTTGAGCCGGGCTGCGACCGATTAATACCACCGTACAACATGTACCGTAGAGGCAATAGACGCACATTCGCACATTGTTCACACGTCCTTGAGTGACACCATATCCTCTTTGGGCGATCTCGCGGTAGCGTGCTTGTTCCCCTTGGGTCTTTGCCTCCCAGTGCTTCTTCAGGATGCTGCTTCGCACATGCACCGGAGTTAAACCAAGAGCCGCCGCAGCCGCAGTGACTTCTTCTCGTATACATTCTTCTTCTCGGGCCATGACTTCCCAAGCTGCCAAAACGGAAGAACCTTTTCTCGGCGACGGGGATGGCAACACCAAACGAGGAACGCCACCTCCGAGTGCCTTCTTTGCGTTTCCGAACCAGTTCTTGACTCTCTGTGGACTATGGTAAGTTCGGGCAGCTTGTGAGAGAACCACTTGCCCATTGCATCTCCTCCAACGGCACCGGCTGCCCAGTTTTTCTATCCTTGTAGTCTGGGAAGACCTCTAAAAACTCGGCGCCTACCCCGAATGCATATCTCTTGGCCGATCCATCTTTTCCCGCTGCGGTCTTCTTGATATAAGTTGGCAAGCGAGCCTGCAGCCATTCTAACTCAGAGCCGTGGAAGTGAACCATTCTGTGCACACGGCGCTGGAATGCGAGTTCGGTGGACGTTGATTGTGGAGCTACGAGTTGGTGATGATGCGGAGGAAGGCTCCATGACTCAGGCCCGTTCGAGCACTGCCTTCGAGAACGGGTATGACTCGAGATACCCTCGCGGCAGATGGTAGCTATCTGCAGCACATCGTCAGAAAGGCCCATCACGGAGGGAAGGGTCGAGTCAAGTCGCATGCAGCTCCTGCCATTGTCGTGACTCCACTTGAAAGAAATTCATTACTTCTACACCTCAACCGGACGGACTGCACGGTCTATCCCCATCGGTGACAAGGATGACGTGGAGTCGCCCCCGCCCACGTCAGTTTGTCCCTTCGAGAAGACATCATCGACCACATAGTATCCACCAACCCAGTAATCGACAACAATATACATGTTCCGCAAATCACTGCGGTGCGATCGCCAACCGTCTCTGCTTTAAACTACTATGCAAGCGTTGTTGCCCCGGCACCTGTGGCGTTCCTGGCCACCGTGACCGCTATTATCACCGCGCGTTTGACTCAGAAGTTACGAATAGTTTCGGAGCATTTTCAAACAGGGAATCGACAATCTCTGGGGACGAGTCAAATGAAGTCTTGCAAGTTGTCTTCTGGTACGACGTAGGTCCACCATCATAGGATGATGGCTCGTGATTGACGGGTTGTTCTCCCTGATCCAGGCCACGAGTTTCCCGGCCGTGAAGACCATCCGGCGCAATTCCTACGCCTCAATTCTGTCACTATTTCGGCCCGTATGCCTTCAACATGTCGTCGATTGGGCGGAACAGTTTGACACCGAATGCCAGCGTTGGGTTCCGGCGACACTGAACGGTGATGTCACAGTAAACCGCGAGAAAACATTACTATTCCGTTTCAACACCGCCATTCGTTATGGCAAGAATGGTGAAGAACTCGACGCGAGCTACCCGCAGTTCTGGGAAGCCCTTCTGGGGAACGTCAATCGCGGAATCAGTCAGGGTACGCCAGCATTATTCATCTTTCATCGTTGACATCCACCATAACAACTGTCGTTTTATGCAGAGTGGAATTCGACTTCCTCCCCCACGCGACGCGCCTGGGGCGGATCCCGCCCTTCGTCCAATGTCAAGCCCGAGGACGTGGACGTAATTGATCTAACGATGCACTGAGGGTGATCGCTTGGAATGCATGTAGACGGAAACATCTCACTATATGTTCGTGTATGTACCGCTCGAAAATGGCACCTGTTCTCCGAGCCGATGTCGCTGAGTAACCAGTGTTCTAGCCTGGAACACTTCAGGCTGTTGTGTCCAGAGCGTGGGACCCAAAGATAGGGGCGACTGGACGCAGTCCCGGGAGCGGCAGGGGAGGAACGAACGGTCTTCTTCCCGCGCGAGGACACGGAGAGATTTGCAGTAAGGATTTTATCCCGAATACAATGCTGGTTCGGAGACCGATCAGGGCCGCACCGCAACAACGGCGCTGCTCAGCTTCCTGAGGACTTCCGGTTGTGAGGAGGAGGGGGAAGATCCGCGCGTCCCTTGTGTTAGGGACTATTTCCCTACCGCAAGATATAGATTTGCATGCTATGACGCCATCAACTCTCAACAACCATACGTGAGTGTACCACGGGTAAAATCTTCGCTACAACACTTGGTCCGTCTCGCATTTAGCGCCGCTTCAATGAACAAAACACAGGTGGTAGGTCTTCGTCCGCCTGTGGGAAAGGAATCTCTGCAACTTCTCTAGTCTACATGAGGTGAATGATCAAGAAGAGTTTGTAGCCGCTCCCCCAGCAGATTGAACTGGACGTTGGAACGAAGCGAAGAGGCCGCCAACCATGCTCATAGTGCTGCCGTCACTCGTGCGCGACGAGCCGGTGCTCGCTTGTGATGCGGAACTGCCACTTCGATCCCGACCAGACTGCCAATATTTTCTCACGAGCGACTGAGCCTCCGTCTTCATATTCTCCATGAGCGACAACAAGAAGTCTTCTTTCATGCCAATGAAGTTAACCGGAAAAATCCGGCCTGACGCGCCTCCACAATTCCAGCCAAAATGATCCGCCTCTTGCTTGCAGGCGAAACATGCGGCCCGTGAGGAAACAGCGATGTGCGTCATGTTCTATGTCATCCCGTCAAATGGCATGCATCGTGCACGAACTAATCGGCTCACCTTGACCGCTTCCAAGAAATCCAGCTCGACGTCCTCGTCCTTAACCGCCCACTTGATGGCACAGCGACAGTCTTCGTGGACACAATCCTCCGCGGCGGAGCATGTCTCGCCCAACCACTCCTCTTGGACCAGGTGGTGAATACCGATGAGGATCCCTTCCGCATGAAAATGAGCGGTTTTCGCTGCTTTACCGCAGGACATTAGAATCGTCTCCCGAAGCTCTTCATATTGGTCGAGGACGCCTGCAGGGGGCTGTGGACCGTGCGTCCCCAATCGAGTTTTCGCTGGGGGTGAGTCAGCCGGGGCCGCGTCCGTTGAGGATGGATCCGTGGGATGGGTCACGGGGAGATCTAGTTCGTGGTAGAGGCGCTCGGCAAGGTACCTCTAGCGGATGGCATCAGGGTAACCATGCAGAAAGACGTCCGCTTGCAGTCCGCTTCTCCTATCAACCATCTTAGCATCTCTTGGACGGATAACATACGCGTTGAGATTGTCGGCATTCTCGGCCGTTGTGTCATCTCGAAACAATGGTTGCAAGGTTTCCACGGCTACGTGTACGCCAGTGAGGAGGATGATGGCCCGGAAGAGGAAGGTATCGCCATTTCGAGCGTACGGCAGGGTGCCTTGTACCATGGAGGGCGGTGACAGAGTTTGACCTTGATCCGTCTGGTCGACTGGAGATACTACATCCGTTTCATTCGCTGCAGCGTGATCCGATGGTCCTTCTGGTGCCTCGTCATCGACGGCACCCACCTCATCTTCGGCAGCGACTTCTCCTTCTGCATCCTCCTCGACGATGGCGCTCTCTGTTGCTTCTGCATGTTCAATGTTGACTGATGTTGGGGATCGCGGCGCAGCGGTTGCCGGCGTACTCTCGGCTGAGTAAGGCGCCGTCTTTTGTGCTTGCAAATGAGCACGATTTAAGTCTTACACATACGGGTCAGACAGGGTCGGATGTGTTCGATGAGACTCACTCAAGAAATGGCGGAACTTGTCGCCGTTCATCAATCGACGAACCAATTCGCCGGGATCCATGCCTCTCTCGCCCACAGAAGGTCCCGTCGGACTGACGGTCACCGTCATCAATCCGGCGAGATGGTTCATCGCCGTTTTGAAGGCCACCAAACGAGTATGAAGAAAGCTGTCGGGTAAGCCCAGGAGCTTCGTTCGGTTGACGGGACTGAAGAGTGTCGGGAACTCTATCTTGCGGTTTGGGTAGAACGCGGCGAAGACCGCGGCTACCGTGTAAGACGCAGCCTCATAGGCGAATTGAATTGCCCGAATCCAACGCCTATGGTCTTTTGGACTGAAGGCCAGTACGGCGTCGCTGGTGAGGGGGATCGGGAGTTGCAGAGTGGTGGCGGATTCCGCCAGAAAGTGTCGCAGGTTGCTATTGAGTTGAACAGCAACAGCCGGGAAAGCAGATGTATCATCGGAAGCGGTGGCCTCCAAATATTGCTGGAGGAGGGATCCGATCGTCCCCTTCAACGCACTTGAAACGCATGTACACTCGTTCGATCCCGGCCGTCTCGAAGTAGTGACGTACGTCGTTAATTGATGCGTCGTGGTTCGGCAGCTTTGACATTGCAAATGTCAAAGCGATGCTGTGGTAAATTATGCCGATTGAAGTCGCTCGGGCTTCGTAAGACGTGAGAAACGCCGAAACTCCGGGAAGTCTGCATAGCGACTTACCTCAGTGTAGTGTTGGAGAACAGCTTCAAAGCCGTCATGGCAGCCTTGGCCGAGCAGCCTTGTACGCGCTCCACCACTTTGATGTTTCGCTTTTGAGCTTTCCGGTCGACAGCGAATTAACAGCAAACAGCCAAGTTCCCAACAATGTTGGGGTCGGCGATTTAGGAAACTGCCACACGTGAGTGACGTGGTTCATACGGGCGGAAGGCCGTTGGACGTACGGTAAATGAAGCAGCAATCACATGTTCTTGGAGCAAGGACAGGCACATCACGATGTGCCGGCAAGCGGCAGCGGTGCCGTCCTCCGGAGCAAGTGCCTTCCGCGCCCTCTGGACCTTCTCCTTCGACAAGTCGGCCAGGCACTGAAGCCGCATCAAAGCTTCGTAGTGACTGGTAAGGCCCACTTGCTCCGAGTCCATTCTTGTCAATCGATGGCACCTGGAACAATGAACAACAACAGAGCGCGGGAATGGAGTTGGATGTGGGATTTAACGAGATGATAGACGGAAACGCTGATTGACGAAAATTCTCAGCCACGTCAGTCCGCGCGGTGAGTCAGGCGCCCGACCCACGTGGATATTCCCACCGCGAAGCTTCTTTTCTTCTGACGCCTTCTGCTGTGCTGTCTACGGATTTGCACACTTTCACAACTTCTCATTGTATCGTGTGACGACTTGTTTACATTTTCTGCCTTTGTCAACGAATGCCGTCTCTGCTGCTCCTTCGTCCTGCCCTATATCTTCACAGTTTGGTCGGACACTTCCCTCGGAACGGTTGAGTGTCGCTTGCCTCTGTTGATCTTCCTATTCCCACAGAATGGGCCGACTATTGTCTTGAGGACAATGTCCTCGCCACAGCCTGAGTGATGATGATAGACCCAAGGTCTTCATGCTGGTTTGCGCTGAACATGTTTGTTTTACTTTACGGTTCGCCGTAACGGAGGAACTCATACCGTACGCCCGAGTTGATGCTATCTCTGCTTTCTAGTCGAGAGGCTTTGTTTTCGAGTCGTTGTGGTGGGGATATTTATCCCCACTACAAGTTGGACTTCTTTGCAATGTGCGGAGGGAGCAGTCGACATGGAGATGGCCGCAACTGGAAATCATGTCTTTCGGTATTTCTCTCCTATGGCGGATGATCAGACACTTAACATTGATTCGTCTCACCGATTATTGGAAGTAGGTTTTGTGATATGTTTGTGGACATCGGAAGCACCCGTCTGCGGCAGAAGTGTAATATGAGGTGTTGTGCAAGCACCAGTAATTGCTCCGTATCTGGTCAAGTGGTTTCGCTCATGTTTCCCGGCTGTGTTCAAAACTGTTTGTTGGCAGTTTCATTTTGTGTGCCGTGATGTAATGTGGGTTGATGCAAGGTAACCTTCTTTGTATTAATTGATTAATGTCGCTTCAAGGGACCAGCGTTAACACAAGCAACTGAAGTCCCTCGATACGGGGTCGCAGATGGTGGTCAGCTGCGGGGACACGCATGCTGGCGCCGAAGCAGCCGGCTCCGGCCAACCGACCCTGGCATGTGCCACCCAACGTTCTGAGGGTTTCGGGTTAGGGTTGGGGGTGTTCGCTCCGACCCTGAGGGAGAGTTCCTTCTACAGGCACCACATCCCGCGCATGAGGAATTTCATTCTCCTAGATCTCGAGCACTACTTTCTCCGCAGACAGCGTGCCGGATTTCAGCAGTTCCAGGCCGGCCTCAATGCCCGGCAGGCCTCCCGGCAGCACGCGAAGCCTGTTCGGCCGCAGGTCTCCCTTCCCCACAAGCTCACCGCAAACGCGGTACCTGGTTTTGGCGCACAGACGTCAGTCATGGTGCACCGGCCGGGCTCACGCACAAGAGGCGAGGGACACGAAGGCTCACCAGCGCGAGATCGCCTCCCGATCAGCGACATTTGCGTCGAACTGCTTGTTCCACAGCCGGAACGCGTCGCCCAGGACGGTGTACACAACGGTGGACTCTACCTTTACATCCTGCCGCGCGCCGGTGACGTTGACAGGCACTGGTATCGGGGGGGGGGGGTTTAATGGCATGGAGTAGGAGAGGACAAGGCTACGCACGGAGCGTGATCAGGTGGCCTCCCCGCGGGCCGAACGTCTCGATGGCCTTGAGGGTCGATCCTGTGAAGGCACCCTCAGTGACTGCACACCGGTTCGCTCAGCACGCTCACCTTCCGCGCTGACCGCGTCGAGCCCGCACACGACTCCCGGCCCGCCCTCCCGCTCCGCCGTGGCGCGGATCTGGGCCGGCGCGTCCGGGTCGCGGTAGTCGAAGACTGCGCTGACACCGAGGGATTTGAGGTAATCAAAGTTCTCCGGGGACGCTGTGACGAGCACGTTGTGCCCTGCGAGCTGCATTCGGGATGAGTTCACTGGCCATTCGGGGATGCAGGAGAGACGAGACGCACGCGCGCCAGCTGGCTCGCGTACTGCCCCACGGAGGACGCGCCGGACCACACAACGAAGCCTGGCTTGGGGCCGCTGGTCGACTCGCTGCCTGTGTGCACGCCTGGCTTGGGCATGGGCAGCCCTAGCTTCATGAACACAACCTGTGCATGGGTTAGCGGCGCTGAAGCAGGGAGAAGAGGGACTCGCCTGCGCCGCTGTTGACCCCCCGATGCCGCCTATGGACGCCGCAGCCGTGAAGGGCACATTGGGCGGGACGGACCATACGAGGTCGGCAGGGGTGCGCACGTACTCTATGGGGGAGGCATGGGTGAATGGACAGTGACAGGATGGTACGCGCGGGGACGGACCTGCGAAAGCGCCCTGATGCTTGTACAGGTTGCCATGTACGAACCCGGCGACGCGGTCTCCTTGCGCGGGGGCGGTACCACGCAGCTGCGGTCCACGCTCCTCGACGACGCCTGCAAAGTCGCAGCCTATGCCGCAGCCTTCCTGTGCGAGAGGGATGTTCTATTGAATAGGAGGACAATGAGGGCGCCGATGGTGAGCATGGGCTGGGGGCTTGTGAGAGAGGAGGGGACGCGACTTGCCCGCCAGTCTGTCGGGTTGAGGGCCACTGCCTTTACCCTGACGAGGAGCTCGCCCGGCCGCAGCGGGAGCGGAATCGGGCGCTCGCCCATGCGCAGGGCGCGGGCGGGCGGGCCCGTTGCGAGCACGGCGCGCATCATGCTCATGTTCGTGCTTGGATAATGGAAAGACACGAGCGTCGGAGTCGGGTGTGCCGTAAACGGTGGCGAAGGCTTGGTAGCCAATGCGAGCGTATAGTTATTACTACTTTTTGTACTGCGGTTAGGGGTACACCCTGCCCGGTAAACGGCTAACGGGAGCGGTGGCGGACCTCGTTACCCGGGCGGTAATCGATGGCATATCGCGTGTGCGCCCTAGCCGCCGACGCGGCGGCCAAACGTTGCAGCGGTTCCCCCGCCATGCCGAGCGACATCACTAATAATACTGTAAAAGCCGTTCTGTCAACGAGATGATGCTTCCCACTCTCCGCTCACCTCCCTCCCCGACGTCGCCCTCTCTCCCCCGCTGACAGCCCGCATCATGTCCAGCAACATCGAGTCGAGGCTGTTCATAAAGTACGCCCTCGCTCCATTGCACCTCGTCGCCGCTCACATCATTCAGCGGCGAGTTCCGCGCCTCCGCCTCGGGAAAGACGTTTGACATCTTCAACCCGGCCACCGAGGAGCTCGTCACAAAGGTCGCCTATGCCGACCCGTCCGACGTCGACGCAGCCGTCGACGCAGCCCTCGCCGCCTTCCCCGCCTGGAGCAAGTCGAGCGGAGCAGTCAAGTCCATCGCACTCCGCAAGCTCGCCCAGCTCATCCGGGACAACGTCGACGAGCTGGCCAGCCTCGAGGCTCGCTCAATGGGCATCCCCATCTCCCAGTACCCGCTGTACGCCACGGGCGTCGCGGACGCGCTCGATCACTTTGCCGGTCCGCTCCTCCTCCCTCACCTCCTCTTCCCAGACGCTCACCAACTCCCCAGCCCTCGCCCTCTTCCAGCAGGGCATCTCCTCCCTCAACAGCCCCGGCTATGTCAACATGACCCTTCTCCAGCCGTTCGGCGTCGTCGGCGCCATCCTGCCGTGGAACGTGCCGCTGCATATGTTTGCCTTCAAGGGTGCGTCGAGTTCGCACTCCCGTCCTCGAGCTGCCGCTGATCCTCTCCAGTCGGACCTGCGCGTAAGTCCCCTCCGAACCACGGGAGCGACCCGTTGTCTCATCCGTTTCAGTGGCCGCGGGCAACACCGTCGTCGTGAAAACATCTGAGAAGGCGCCTCTCACCGTGAGCCTCTCCAGCTCCACGTCCAGTGATTCGTCCCCGCTAAGATACGGCATGTCCCACGTACAGAACACATTCGTTGCTGGCCTGCTGGAAAAGGCCGGTATCCCTAAGGGCGTCGTCAACGTCATCCACGGCTGGGGGGATACGGGCGCGCTCGTGTCCTCGCATATGAAGGTGCGTCCTCTTCCGCCCACTTGCCTGCATCTGCGCCCCTAACGACACTCTCCACCCAAGATCCGAAAGCTCACGTAAGATCCCTCTCTGGTGCTGGCGATGCGGGCAAAGCTGATCCGGACGTGCATCAGGTTCACCGGGTCTGGCATCACAGGCCGCAAGGTCGCGAGCGCGGCGATCAACTCCAACCTCAAGAACGTGACTCTCGAGTGAGTTGCTTCCCTGGCTTCCCGCGCCGTTCCGTAGTTTTCTAACACCTTGCTCTCGCAGGCTCGGCGGCAAGTCGCCCGCAATCGTCTTTCAGGACGCCAACCTCGAGCACGCGGCCTCCATCCTCGCCTTCTCCATGTTCCGCAACTCTGGCCAGATCTGCGCGGCCCAGACCCACCTGTACGTTCACGAGAGCGTCAAGGATATATTCATCGAGCTGTACGAGAAGGCATGGACCGACCTGGTCAAGCACGGCGACCCTCTGGACATACGGACGACGCAGGGCCCGATGGCCGACCAGCTGCAGTATCAACGAGTGATGGAGTACATAGAGGTGGGCAAAAAGGAGGGCAAGGTCGTCTTCGGCGGAGAACGCGTCGGCAAGAAGGGGTACTTCATCCAGCCAACTTGTGCGTTCAATTCCTCCTCTCTGCTCAGCAACGTGCGTCGCTGACTTGAAATACGCAGTGATCACGGACCTCGAGCCCAGTGCGCGTGTGGTGCGCGAAGAGGTATGTGGATGAGTCGATCTTGCGTGTCATTGCTAACCTGCCGTGAAAGATCTTCGGTCCTGTCGCTATCGTATGTCCCCAGTCTCCCTCGGGCATGCGGCACATGTAATTTAATGGAGCGGAACAGCTTGAAAGTTTTAAAACGGAAGAGGAAGTCATCCGCCTTGCCAACAAGACGTAGGTCATCCAGCTCCGGCAACCTCATGTCTCTTTCTGACGAGCACACGACCATGCAGGAGATTTGGCCTCAGTTCGTCCGTCTTCACCAAAGTACGTACACCCCGTATGCCTCCTCCATGAGCATTACTGACATCCAGACTGTCCCGCAGGACGTGAATTGTGCGATGCGGTTGGCGCAAGCTATTGATGCCGGCAATCTTGGTATCAACGTGGGGAACACGACTGCCTTTGTGCGCCTTTCCTTCGCTCTGCCATTCCACTGTGATTAAACCAAGCGTCTTGCGCCCGCAGGATATGCCCTTTGGAGGTGCCAAGGAATCTGGCATCGGTGAGCCAGTTCCTATTGATCCCCTTACCCACCGAGCTAATGACGGATGACGAAACCAGGCAATGAACTCGGAGGTAAAGCGTGCACAACTAATCGCATCACCCATTCACTGACGACCGCCGTCATTCAGTCGATGCGCTCAAGCCTTACCTCCAGATCAAGTCGGTGTTCATCCGCCAGGTCCCGAACTAGCTGCCCGGGCCGCGGTTGCCCACTGTTTGCCTCTTTCCAAAGTGCAATTGAAATGTCGTTATGCTGTCATCTTCTGCCACTTGTCCTTCCGGTGGGCAGCAGTGTGCGCATGACCATGCCCCTCAGCCTTTAGCCGTGGTGCTCTAGGCGTTCCTGGAATATATGCATGGTTTCCTTCCATATCGGACGTTCCCCACTACCGCGGCCATGCAAGGCTATGTAATATCTGGTTGGTCCTTCCTCGGCGCTCAGCCGAATCCGGCGCCTAACTGCTGTCCCGTGCCGGCTTTGGGAGGAGGCCTTCCGGAAGGCTTATCGATTTGTATCCGTCGCCAACGGCTTGAAAGCATGCTTGAGCGTAAGCAATACATCTATTTCTGTCAACCTCACTGAACACGTCCAGATTGCCGGTCCCGATTGCCGCATTCAGATTACCGCATCGAGATCCTGTCATCATGGACCCTGTCATACACAGTCTTGTGCACAATGAACCCCACATGGGGAACTGAAACCGGCGTGCCCGTAACCGGCGGGTTGGTGATTCGAATTCTACTGAGGTCCCCGCGGGGCCTCGCATGGAGCAGCACGAATTGTACCTGAGGCTTTCCCTGGCACCCGAGACCCCACATCCCCCGCCAATAATTAGAACTTCAGCATGGACAATGATTTCAAGGAAGAGGTCGAGCAGCTGGAGGCGCAGCACGAGCAAGCGACACACAAGAAGGCACTTAGCTCGTACGTCCTCTTGCCGCTCAGCCATTGATCCGTCATCCTCACGGAGCTGGACAGCTACATTGTGTGGGTAAACCTGTGTTCGACTCTCGGCGCTTGGACCTACGGATACAGCATCTCTATCATTGGAGTAAACCACACTTCCTGGTTATACCGCGAATATCGCTTATCGTTGTGCTATAGTCCTCTCTGGCCCAGCCTACCTTTATCTCTTACTTCGATGAAGCCCACACACGCAATGTTAGTGGCATTGTCGGTGCTGTCGCCTCCCTCTTCACTGTTGGCGATTTCATTGGCTTCTTTGTGTTCTTCTGGCTGGCCGACAAATACGGTCGCCAAGTCGGCGTTCCTGGGAGCCGGACTGTAAGTTGAACGGCTCCTCGCCCGTTCACGGCTGCAACTGATCCCGAAAAGCTGCTCCATTATCGGTCAAGCCTTGTCTGGGGGAGCCGCCTCGAACTGGGGCATGTTGATTTTTGCTCGCTTCCTGACCGGGTTTGGAGGGTGTACGTTGAGCAAGCTTTCTCCTGCATGTTCTAGCAGGTGACTTAACACTCATCAGGGCCTTCCGCAATGGCTGCTGTCATCTATCAGTCTGAGATCTCCATCACCGAAACGCGCGGCTTCCTCTCCGGCACCGTGGGCTGGACTAGGGCTGTCGCTTACGCCGTCTCTGCCTGGGTTGGAGTTGGCGTCTACTATGGTACCGCTAATACCGTGTGGCGTATTCCGGTAAGCGTATACCATAAGAAGTAGCAGTGAATTCAGCTCACTTCGCCACGTCTAGCTCCTTAACGGAATCCTTTCCTCTCTCCTTACTATCTTGTTCCTGCCACTGGTGCCCGAATCGCCCCGCTGGCTCGCTAGTAAAGTCCGTTACGAGGAAGCGATGGTGATCCTGAAGAAGATGCATGCGTCCCCTCATGATCCTCACCACCTCTATGCGCGTCAAGACCACGAGCAGATTCCTGCTTAAGCAGAGCTTGACCAGAAACTCGAGTTCGTTTACATTGGCCCTTGACTCCATAGACGATGTTGCTCATTGTCCGACTTAGTGGTTCCTGGACGGCACTCTGCACCAAGCCAGGCTACCTCAAGCGCGTCCTCAAGGTCATCCTCGTCTCCACTACCATGCAGTGCAGTGGCATCCAAGCGATCAACAGTGCGTGGCTTCTGTCCTTGCCTCGACTGTGACGGTGCTGATCACGCCTTCTTTAGACTTTGGGTCAACACTCTATGCCGGACTTGGATACGGACCGGCAGACCAGCTGTTGTTCTCTGCCGGATGGATCACTATTGCGCCCATCGAATCACTCATTATGATGTTCATCGTCGATCGTTTCGGCGTAGAATCATGATCGGTTCGTACTCGCTTTCATTCCTCCATATTATCTCGCGCTGATACGGGTACAGTACTGGCACCGCTGTTTTCAGCCATTGCCCTTATCATCGAGGCTGTATTGGTGAAGGAGTTTGCAAATTCCGATAATGCAGGCACGTGCTCCGAGCCGCGTCAGTCGCTAGAGAATTGTCTGACCGCCTCTTCCCAGCTGGGAAAGGGGCCGCTGTGGCCTTCATTTTCATTTTCATAGCCGGATACCTCTTCGTAAGTGTCTCGGCGAATACGAGGGTCCGCACGTAAATAACCATCAACTTGAACAGACCGAAGTGGCGACGTATGTGTTCATTGGCGAGATCTGTACGTTCAGTTGTTACCCCCTTGCATGGAAATACTCATGAGCTTATCCCTCCCAGTCCCCACACATCTGCGCGCCAAGGGTGTCACAGTTGCGCTTGCAACCATCGCTGCAAACGCAGTGTGGGTCACCGAAGGCACACCGACCGGCAATGCGCAGCTTGAGTGGAAATTCAACTTCGTGTACGCCGGGTTGTCCATTGGCTGCTGCGCCCTTTGTTTCTGGTTCATTCCGGAGACGAAGATGATTCCCCTCGAGGAGATCGCTGCCAGTGCGTTCATGCACATGCTACCCATGAAACCGACTAATTATGCTGTGTGAAGTCTTCGGAGAAGAAAACGAGATCGCCGTGCATGAAGCCGACCACAGACTCGCGGCCGAGGTGCCCGACGAGAACAGCAACAGTTCAATCCGACCTACTGTAGCATGGACTATTGCCCCTTGATTGTAACTGCCGTCTTGGTGGCGCATATTTCCAGCGAGAGGTACGGACTCGCATGGCGACCAGCTCAACGGTGCAATCCACCCGTTGCAACCCTCTATGCCTGGCACACCATCACGTTTCTCACTTTCTCCCGCCTCTCTCCGTGCGCACAGCAGGGGCATGATCAGAGTGTATCGTCCTCAGGACACAGGCGCCATCATATAAGCGTACGGTAATTTGATTCATTCGGTAGAACGCTTCATGTGCATCGGCCACATGGCCACCCTCGAGACAAATCACGCCATGAACCCCCCATCGACCAGATAGGCGCAGCCGGTCACGTAGCTGGCTCCCTCCCCCAGCAATAACGCGACGATGCTGCAGTTACGATGAGCAACTACGACGGTCGCAAGTGGTTAAGAGAGGGGAAGCACTCACTAGCCAATTTCCTCTGGTTGGCCGCACCGCTTGAGCTGCGTCAGCGCACCCAGCTTCTCGAGAGTGTACAGGCCATGCTCGACACCCTCATGGAAGAGGGCTGTGACGATAGGTCCGGGGCAGATCGCGTTGATTCTGATGCCCTAGAGTACTGCGGAGCAGCCTAACCCGGGCGGTAAATGTGGGACCGCGGACCTTGTCGCCGTAGTCCTTGGCAGCGACCTTGGTCAGGCCGACAACGCCGTGCTTGGCGGCGGTATATGACCTGGCAAACCACTGCCCAAAGACTCCCGCGACAGATGCGATGTTGACGATCGAACCACCCTCGCCGAGGTACTTGAGCTCGGCGCGCATCGTGTT
>KV417323.1:76831-100409 GCA_001630345.1 Calocera viscosa TUFC12733
GACTCAAAGCTGTCGACTGTCCCAAAGTAGCCCAGCTTGCGTGCCTTGTCAAGGCTAGGTTTGGTTATCAGCACGAACGCGCGAGAGCGGGTCGGGACAGCTCTTGAGCTGCAGGTTCCACCAGATTGTGATGGCAAAGTCGGCAACTGAGGGCAGATCAATACATTGTCCGCTGCTACGCATGATGCCGGGATGGCTGATGGAGCGTGAGAAACTCAATGGACCACCTGGAGCACACATGCAGTCAGCAAGATGGCCGGCCAGGGAGCACAGAGTGCAGAGGGGGTTAACGCACATATAATCTTGCTTCATCAGCGTGGTGTCCAGCTTGTACTTGTCCGCCATGTCTTTCCAGGCGGCACATACTTCCTCCGTCTGCACCCAATCGGCCAACAGGGATGTGTACTTGCAAACCGCGCGGTGTGGAGAGTCGATGGCAGCGTCCTGTTCCATTACGTCGCCGTCAGCTTGCCCCGGGGCGTGTGATGCTTAATGCATTTGCGCACCCTGTACATCTCGTAACTCTGCCAGTTGGTGTTCCGGTCGTCATCTGCAGCCGGCGGCGCAGTCTTGAGTCCGAATGTCTTGCCGAGCCAGGGCCAGAAGCGATCTGCGCATGTCGGCGTCAGTGGTGCACGGTCAGACACGGAACGCGGGACGTACGCCACGAGAAGAGGGAGCCATCCGCGGTGTGGAACACGTGGTCTGCGGCCTGGGGCGCGAGGATCTGCTACTGCTGGAAAAGTGCGTTGTGGCGAGCCGTGCTCATATCCATTAGCTTCAATGGCACGGAACATCAGCAACGATGCACAAGACGTTGAACCCAAGCGGCGGAACGTACCTTGTCCCAGCTTTGCCGATCTGTTCACCGGTTACGTTAGCACGCAAGAAGTTGCGTGGAGAGGACAGAAGAGTGATGCACCACCCGGGAATGGAAGCTCCGTTCCGCCCATATGCTTTGTGATTGCCGCATAGGGGAGCAGTGGGGCAAGCAGGTTCAGGTTGTTGTCCTTGACCAGGCCGATGATGAAGGACGGCCTGCTCTCGACCCACACTCGACGTTGTGCTTCTTGCTAAACTTCCAGAGCACGTCTTCCTGCGAGCCTGAGGGAGCGTGAGAAAGCGAAACACAACATGGTATTGGAAAATATTGGACTGACAATAGAAGTTGGCCTCGTGGAATACGCGCGCGCGGCACCGGTCGTCTTCGACGACGGGAGTGATGATCGGCCCGTAGTGCTGGCCGTAGCCCTTGCAGCCCGTCTGGAGGAGGACGCGCTTAGGGTGGAGGCCGGCGGCCGAGATGCCCTCCAGGAGGTTGTCCAAGAGCTTTCCGTTGATGTTGGCGAGCTCCTCGGCCTCCTTGAAGAGCGTGCGCTTGTTGGACGCCTGGGTCGGGATGAAGGCGTAGAAGAAGGCGTAGTCGCTGGGCAAGGATAGATGGAATGTGTTGAGCGCACGCGCGGCCGTAAGGAGACAGGGATATACGACAGACTCACATATGCTGTACGCCAAGCTCACGCAGGGCCTTGCCGACCTGCGCGCCGTCCGTGTTGAAGAGGTCCAGGATGAGGGCGTGGAGGTTGTGCGGGAGGACCTCCTGCGGGGACCTGCGGGGGCTTGCGGGAGATGGAGTAGACGGTCTCCCAGATCTCTGGGTTGTCTGCCATGACGCGAAGCATATAGGCGCCCGAGATGCCGTTGGCGCCTGCTACGATTGCCGTCTTTGCCTTGTACTCCGGGCTGGACCAGTCTGGGAGGCCGTGGTATATGACCTCGGAGTGGACGGTGTAGGTTGTGGGGAGGGGAACGGACGGGGGCAAGCCGAGGGGGTGGTGGTGGAGCGGGGCATGGAGGGTATAGGTCGATCCGTCCAGAGACGGGGCTTGGTGCTGGTCTGACATGGCGGAGGAGAGGAATGCAGAGCGGGGCGAGGACGGAGGAAGAGTGGGGAGCCCCGGCGCGGAAGAGCGCGGCGAGAACGGCGTAAGCTGGTAGGGTCCTGCTTGAGAGGGTAAGTATGACGAGCACGCGGTGTGCCATATTCAGGGGGAACGCGCACGTGCAAGCTGTGCCGCAGCAAGCCGGCAAGCCGGCAAGGCTGGCTCAGGGCAGGCAGACCGCTGACTCCACCCGTTCAACTGAGCCCCGCCGGCTCCCGACATGCTCGCAGCTCGACCGAGCCTGTCCATCTCGCGCTCTCACGCCCCCACCGTCATGTTGCTCAGCAACCCACGCCGCCCCTGCCGCCTGCTCCACTCTCAACTCGCCATGCCCTGCCCACAGAACTGCAAGTCCCTGGCCCCGCCTCTGTCCTACTGCCACCCGGCTCCCGCGCCTGCCCGTCCTGCCGGACAAAACCATCGCAAAGCTGAGCGCTCCTTGCACCCGCCACCGAACTCGAATACGAGCAGCTATGCAACGAGCTGGACGACTTTGCGCGCAAGGGCGGCCCGGGACGTGCGCCAGCTTCAGGAGAGGGACAGGGTGGACGCGCACGGCATGGAGGGGGCAGAGCGGCGAAGCATTGGCTGGAGGAGTGGTGGACAATGCAAGTTGCCCTCGCCCCTCTACACCTCGCTTCTTCGCTGACGGAGCATCCTCTAGGACGCATACATGGCATACCGTGATTCGGTACGTGCTGCTTCAGTCCCCCCCGCTTCCCGTGCGCTGATGGCACATCCTTTTGCCTATGTGGTCGTCAGCGTCTCGTACTACTACGCTTTCACCCTCCAACCGGAACAACTGCCCTCCCACCCGGCCTACCGTGTCGCCGCCACCAGAGGCTGTACGCCCAACATCTTGCACCTCACGCCACCAAGGGTGGCTAGATGTGCATGGACACGTACCCATGGATGTTTGACTCTTCGCTCCTGCCGGACAGTTCCGCGGACGGCGCCGTCAGCTATGCGGGCGCGTTAGCAGCCAAAGGAAGGTCAGGGCAGATCATATTCATGCGCAGAAGTCGGTATTGGAAAGTGAGCGTGGACGATGGGCAAGGCGGCATCTTGGTTACGGAGACATTGAGAGGTCCGTACCATATCGTGAGACGGCGATCGTGTGCGATGTTGATGAGTGAACAGGCATCTACAGCACGTGTGCAACAACATGACCTCTGACGGGCCAGCTGTGGGCCTTCTGACGGGAAACGATCCGGACACCGGGGCCAAGGACTACAAAGAGCTCGCAGGCGACCCTTCGAACGCATCCATCCTGCATGACATATACTCCTGCGCATTCCTTGTCTGCTTAGATGACGAGCAACAGCCTGAATCATCGACCTGTCACTCGCATGCTGGTAGGGGGACATGTCCGGCCAACCGTGAGGCAACAGGTGGTACGACAAGCCCCTGCAGTGGCTCGTGTTCGACAATGGCAAGGCCGGGTTCATGGCTGAGCACAGCAGCATGGATAACACACCCACCGCGCGGTTGGGCGACGAGGTGTGCACGACGCTGCGCATGCCCGACTTTTCGCATGGCGAGGGTACAATTTCCCTGGTTATGGTTGGGGTGAAGTGGTGCCGGATGGGTTTGGAATGGCATACATGTCAGGCTATCATGGTACGCATCTAGCAGAACATCCACCAGGCTGTTTTGCTGACATGAGCCGTCCTGCAGACCGCATTCAGTTCACAGTCACCAGCCGCAAAGGGATGCCCAACCAGCAGTTCTGTGACGAGACTGCCTGCGCGGCAGACGACATCCGGGCGCTGTTTGAACCTGGGACCATGCATCCCCAACCCCGGCCGCAAGCGGCACCGTCGCCCGGACAAAGCTGTGATTCTGTTGCTCTGTTGTGAGCCCTGGACTGACGGCAGAGCGTGTACGGTGGGTCGACAGATATCACCCAGGCGGCTTGTCGTTTAATATCTATTGAAATTAGATTGAAATGGAAGTCTGGTTTTGCGGGTCATGACTTGTGAAAGAGAGGCGTGATGTTGCTGTTCCACCGATATGCTTGTAGATCTAGTAATCTAGGTAGCGGAAAGGCAAGGAAGACATGAACACGACCCGAACAATCTTTTCGTCCTGATAACAGAACGCGCTCTGCATGAACCCTGGTGCTGGTCCACGACAACAACAATCTCACTGTGGTAACTTAGCCGCCAAGTCATTGAGATCCCGAGTCGTCCAGACCCGGGCCGCTAATGAGTAACCATGACAGGGACCACCGGGAATGCCAAGTGGCCCATTGCAGGCTACCACCCAAGCCGGGGCGATAACCGCCCGCGCTCAGGGTGCCTGCCCGTGTCTAGTTAAAGGTCAACCCGAATGGCTCACAGACGGCAAACCAAGGCCGAAGATGGCATTTCCCAACATCGCCGCCGCAGTCCGTTTCGACATCGAATACAAGTCAGTCAAAGGGCTCTCCCTTGAGCTCACCGTCTGGGCACCCACGGCAGGCCAGGCAGACGCAGCAGGTCTCTCCGCGCTGTCGCGCTGCCCGGCCTGCATCAACTTCCATCCTGTATGTACTCCCCGTGCTCCGTGCTCGCTCGTTGGGCTTCTGCTCACAAAGCCTAGGGCGGCTTGTACGGATCTTGTTTTCGTGGTGACTCTGCGCGACGCGCTCATCGACGACATCTGTAGGACCGGTGGTATCAGAACCGACTGGCTCCCAGAGTACCTCATCGACGAAGCGTTGGGTCAAGGAATCGTCTGTGCCACAGTTGAATACCGGTGGAAGCGCTCTCGTCTCCTGAATGTGCTGCCGTTGGGCTGACCAGGCTCGCCTGCTGTAATAGACTGTTACCCCGAACCCCGGCCGTGGAAATACTGCAGGATGCGTGCGTGGATTCGCCGGTTTGGCACCCTTGCTATGTTCCTCTTACCCAATCATTTCAGGACGGACGCGTATTTCTTCGTACGCGACAAGCTCTCGGATGAGCTGCTTGCGCGCGGTCTGCCCTGCATCGATCCGCAGCGCGTTGGTGTGCGTCCTCCCCGCCGGTCCTTGTCCCATCTTTGTATCTAATTCATTTCTCATACAGGTATCCGGCCTGAGCGGGGGTGGATGGTGCGCGGCCACTCTTGGAGGTCTTGACATTGGCGTCAAGGCGGTGTTTGGCATATATGGCATGGTCGGCGTAGACAGTCCCTGTAGGCAGCTCCGTCGCCTCGCCTCAAGAAACAACTTGTTGACTCGGTATATCATAGACTACAACACGGTCAGACCTGAAGCGACCATCTTCGGAATTCCTCCGCTTCCACCCCCCTCAGACTTTGCCCGTATGTCACGCGTTCCACAGACGTGAAGGATAACAACGTTCTGACGGAATTACCTAGGTCTTAGTCAATTACCCGAACTCGCCGGCTTGCCATTGATCGACTTCTCAAAGACGCGCGAGGAGTACGAAAAGATGGGACAAAATGCGCTGGATCACTATGATCAAATTGTCTTGTAAGCGACACTGTCTTCCACACCGTGCCTTCCCCCTCATGTGAACCGTGTTGGCCAGTTCTATCCATCTCATACAATACGGCTGCTACGCGAACCAGATTACCGGAACGGACGGACTCAGCGAAAAGCTCAGCGAACCAGATTTGGAGAAGCGAAAGGCGATTGTGCCATCCAACTTGCATAAGTGTACGTCTCATGGAACCGACGATTTTGGGTAGTACACTTGCTGACATGCTTCTTTCTAGTGTTTCCGCTTCTGAACATGTCAGTCAAGGTACTTTCGTCCCATTTGTCATGCTGACGGGTCTGCAGTGGACCAAACTACCCCCTGACTGCTCTCCTGCATGGAACCTTGGACGACGGAGTTCCTATCGAGGACTCTGACAACTGGAAAGCGCAGCTTGACAAGGTCGGGGCACCCAACAAGCTCGTGCGCGTTCCCGATGCGAAGCACGGCTTTGAAGTGGGTCTGAAGAACTCGGTGTGCCGTTGTTCCTCACGCTTCTTTCGCACTCTATTCTCATGATATCAACGGCCAGAACGACGAGCCCCTGTGGCACGACTATGTCAGCAAGGCGGTAGGGTTCTTTCTGAAGCATCTTAAGGAATGAATCGACTACGGCGGCGACGGATTGTTTGGTGTTCTATATTATTCTATACAATATGATCTTGTCAGGTTGCAACCGGCTGGCTGGCAAGCTTCCGCTTCCTATCAATTATCTTTCGGAAACGAAGAGTGGCAGCACAGTTCTGCTCTTCCCAAATAACTGTGTTGTTATTTTCCGGCGATAGGCCGGGCAAGGGAAAAGGTTGAGTTAGGCAATGTGCAATTTCTTAGTGGGGCCACGCAAGAAAGTTGCGGCCGGTAATAGCTGGCGACCTGGGTGCCTTGCGCACGGACCACTCACCACTTGCTCCAAATATACTGTCAATGGTTGAGCCGAAGCCTCGCTAACACTTTAGACTTTCCTGAAAGAGACTTGGCAGCTATAGCCGCCCAGGCCGTTGAGCATAAACGGTCACGTTGGTTTTGACAAGAGCAAACAGATCCTTGTTTATGTCGTACAAGGACGGACCCCAGCCTGCCTGTACAATGAGATTTTGTCTTGTTGTACTACTGCATACTTTGTAGGAAAACAGTATGGGAGCTTCATACTGTTGAGTCGTAATATTAGCCTTTGCAAAGTATTGAGCAAGGATCGGCGCACTCGAGGTGAACCCGCCGTCCACAGTCCAGCTGGCCCCATTAACAAAGGAGGACCTGCATCACAGAATATGGCCTGGGACAACAAGGCAGGTCGGTGCCTTGAGCTCACCTTGGAGAGGACTGGAACACGACAATCGCGGCAACTTCTTCCGCTTCCCCGGACCTCCTGGCCGGGGTCTGGTACTTGGCAATACGATCAAGCTGACGAACGGAATGAGCTTGGTTCGCCGGTCGTGGCATTTGCGTTCTCACCGCTTCCAGCTGAATCGGTGTGACCATGAGCGGGGTGCGGATGAACCCCGGCAAGACAGCATTGCTGCGTGACCGTCAGCTTCGTTGGCCACTGATCCACAAAGGACTCGGTCCCACATACATTCGAATCTCATTGGCCGCATGCTCCGCCGCGGCCGTCTTCGTCAGCCCTATTACGCCGTGCTTCGAAGCGACGTATGCGGAGCCACCAGGAACGCCAACCACCGAGCAGATGGAGGCTATGTTGACAATGGAACCGCGCGAGCCTTTGATGTTCGGGTTCGTGATGCTATGAAGCGACTAGGTTGGTTCGTTGACATTGGATGGCCACTACAAAGCCCCACCTGGCAGCCGCACTCGGTTCCTGCGGCCGCACAATCAGCCCTGATAGCTAATATAAAATGGTGAAAGCGGTACTTACTTGCTTCAGCATTTGAGCTAGTTCAGCCCGCATGCAATAGAAGACTCCGCTCAGGTTGACGTCAATGATAGCCTAGTGCGGCTTTGAGACTATGCTTGGAGCTGTTACACAGGCACTGACCTGATAAGCTGCGGTCAAATATTCATCAACTGTGCAACGCGGCCGTGTGATGCCCCTGTAGAGTAACTCGTATAACTAGCATGTTCAGGGCCAACAACGTGAGGTTCCTTACGCGCAGTTCACAGCATACTGAGGCAAGGTTAATATCAGACTCTACAGTTCACTCTCCCTGCCTAGCTAACGATACTTACGTCGATGCGCCCAAAACGCGCAACTGCCTCATTGACCATGCGCTGGCACTCTGCCTCTTTGGAGACATCCACGACAAGCGTGAGCGTCTCAAATCGGGGATTCGTCGCCGTGGTCACAAGTCCGGTTGCAACCTTCTCCAGGCCCGCGCTATTCACGTCGCAAAGCACTGCGGCCTTGATGCCTTCACGCGCAAACGCATGCGCGCAGGCTTCGCCAATACCGGACCTTCCCCGAACCAAATATCAATGGGAAAGCCCCGAGATTTGGTTGCGAAAGCAGCGCACCCTGCGCCCGTGATGAGGGCAACTCCCGTGAGCTCGAGACTGGAGCTTCTTTCCATCGAAGAGATGTGGCTGTTTGAAGAAACCAGCTGACCAAGGTGTACAATGAAGCAGCAGTTGGTACTAAACCATGTACGATGGAGATAGGTTCGACTTAAATAACCGGCCGCCGGGCTGTCTTCTCACTCGGCACTCGGCAAACCCACCGGCTTGCCGCGGTTCGGCACCGGTCATAAGCATGCCCAGAACTCGGGTCGCGCATGACGCGAAAGACCGTCAACAACCAATGCTTGAATTTCCCGGGATACTACGTCGTGTACATGACATTGGTCTTATGTCCGGGTCACCACACAGACATCCCGCCTGTTCTTCTCCACTGCCCGACGGGAAAAATACACCGTAAGAACAGACTTATGCACAGAATGAGTACAGCTATGGCACGACGGAAGTGTCACGGAACGCCACCCAGATCGTCAGACTGGGCCATTGCCCAGACATTGAGTGCCTCACCGAAAGAAAAATCGAAATCAGTCCCCAGGCCCGGATCTGCAAATGATGACCAATCCCGCCGTATACCGTGTCCGTCTGGCTGTGGTATGGATGGAAGGCCGTTGGTTAGCTCATTTCGGGGTGATCGCACCATAGGCGTGTTGATGCGTGTTGGGATCCCATTGGTCTGTGAGCTGATCTTGGCGCGTAGAACAATGCTATGTTGATATGCCAGGTGCTGGGGCGACGCGCTGGCCTTCTCGAGCATGACCACCGTTGAGTCAAGGACATCCAGGATATTGGTATCGTAAGCAAGGAGCTTCTGCAATTTTGGTCGACAGAACCGGAGTAAAGAGACTGCTGCGTAGGAAATGCAAACGAAGGTCGAGTTCGGGGCATGCCGGAGCCAACCGGGGACAGTGTACTCGTGCCTAGCGCAGCGTAGGACAGCCATCGCAGCGGAGTAGCACCGATTGAAGTAAAAACCGATATCCAGCATGGCTCGCCTCAAGGCGTTCCGCATCCCGAATGAGCATATCAGCAGCATAGAGTAATGAAAGTCGCTAAGACACAGCATTAGAGACCGATCATCAGGCGACCGCAAACGCACAAGGTAATTCGAGCACGTTGATAGCTGATCAAGCGCAGTTCCGTGGGGTCTGATATATGCATGGTCAACACAAGATCTTCGCTTTATTTAACGGATCCTTGCCTGCTAAACGAGCTTTCTCGTGCAGAATCGGCATGTACCGTCCCTTCCATGCATTCAACTGATTCTCGAATTGGTTCGTGAGAACCATATAATCGAATCCGGAGTCGCCGTCGGTGTCGTATCCCTGAACCAAAAGCGTTGCCTGGAAGGAAACAACTGTTTACTATACCGACGAGAGTAGCCGTGGAGACACCTACCAGTGTCCTAGACAATATTCGGCAAAGTTCCTACGCATCTTCGTGAGGTCATGCGAATCAAAGAACTGGTTACACGAACGATCAACACCGATAAGAGGAAATCTCCTTGATTCGTGGTTATTGGTAGATACCTGTCTGGGAACATGATTTCGTCGTTTTCCTTAATGGAGGATGAGCGGCCTAAAGCCGCGGACAATCTATTCATAGTCAGAACAGAACATTGCCCGGCCTGGATATTTGAAAACGCACCCTTGGTCCCGAAAGTACAGATGAAGCCTGAATAAGTTGACAGAAACGATAACGGTTAGAGAAGCTGCTGCTGTAGAGCTGTAGAGAGAGAAACTAAGATACATACCAGGTTCGGGTTCTGTTATGAGCTTCTTGGTCCGGATTTTCTCCTACTCGCGGGCGAGGAGGTCTTAATCGTTCCAAACCAATGTCCTGCGCCATGCTGGTTTCACGACTGTCAGCCCCCTCCTGCGGTAATAGACCATTTCGGCAGGTACCTTCTTGCAAGGGCGAACAAAATCCATGCATCGTCATCCTGAGGTCGCATAGGTGGATCGAGAGACCACACCGTGAGCAAAAGGCAAGCCTATAAGAAGACAGTCACTGGTGAAACCGGGTACGCACGAAACGGCAATCAAGGCGAACCTGCACAATTTCCACGGTTTTAGAGCGACGTGCCAGGACTTCCGAACGCATCCTTTTGGCAATCTCACTTGTCCGCCTTGCGAGTTCCGTGTCCGGCGCATAGTATTTGGCAGCGATGGCACACACTGGGCAAGCGAATTTAATTGTGCGCCTTTCTCGCCAGCTGGTCACACATACCGGCTGTTATGTCGAGTGATCACTCAGTTCATTCCTTTGTGCAATGGTATGACGAAAGAGGGCACTCACTTGTTAGAAGCATTCCAGAGCGTGCGGTGACCATCTTGGGCGTGTGAAAGCCTGAGCACAGTAGGGGAAATTGCGCTGGGAAAATGACACTCAGAGTGTGTTGGAGTGCAGGATGAGAAACGTGGAGGTTACGGTGTATGTGCTCAAAATAGTAATTGAACAGCTGCACGATCATGTCACTGCAAGGACACATGAGGGTCAAGATCAGAGATGCCGACGATAATTGGGTGACGCTTGTACTCACACGGTGACGAAATCGAGGATTTCCGGTTGATAGTTATCCGCTGGAACAGGTTGCGTGGCAGAAATGCGGTCGTTCGTAACTGGGTCAACAGGTCAGCCGGTGCCGCAAGAAAGCGAAAAGCACGATCGAACCGTGCTGGGAATGCTGCTCGCTAGCGATGCCAACGGCACCTGACGAGGACGAGCTCTCGGGATCGGCTAAGGCGTGAACTGTCGCGCCCAATGTACTGTCGGCCGTTCGCCGGCGGAGGCCATCTGCCTGAATAACGTTCTGGGGTGCGAGGTCGGCTGCGGCTCCTGTCGGACTATGCGGGTGCTCTGGACCGGCGTCAGTAAGCGAGACGATATGTGATACTCAAATAGTCGTCTTGCCATTAGCAGTCTGCTCTCCGGTGCCTCGATCAGCGGACTGTGCCTCGGCTGTTGCAAACGTTGCGAATTGCAATAATCCAAATTCATAGCCGTCGCCATGGGGTAGAGGGTACTCTGGGCCTGAACCAGGACCAGAAGTGGAGTCTGCGTTCAATAGAGCAGAGAACCGAGCCTGTCGAAGACCCTCCGCGGTGCCGTCCTCATGTAGACCCAGTTGACCGTGTGGTAAGCTGAATCTCAGAGTATCAGCGACTCCGTGGGCAGCCAAATGAGGCTGGAGGAAGGTCGGGTCTGAACTAGGCGCGCGGGGTGAGGAAATATGAGCGTCCGGCTGCCGCAGAACGGACTGCGAAGGCTCAAGTGATGGGTCAAGTGACGCTGCTGCCGCTGTCGGTGCTTGCGTTGAGCTAGGGCTCTTCGTCAGCTGACCATGCGAGGACGCTGGGAATGGTTATAGCACGAACTTTTTTGCAACCATCGCACTCCCTTTACCGCGTTTGCTCTTACGAAAAACACATTCCTCTCTCCCTTCCGTGCAACCATAGCACCTGGGGTTTACCTGTTTCAGCACTGCCGGGTGCTTGAGGACAGTTTACGCACGGTGGGTTATCCGAGTTAACGCAACGAACCTCTGAAGAATGAAAGGACAACCAGCTCAGACACAGTGCTGACAACAGAAAGGAAACGCAAACACGCACTTTTCCGTTGGCAAGCGATGCAGGCACGAGAGCCGCGCGTCATTGGACGTCGTCGACTTGCCTCTTGCTGTTGTTGGTCGATGGTGTGGATCCGGCCCAGGCCCGGGGAACTACCGGCGGCCATGGTAAGGAATGCCGTGCCGGTAATCGTTTGTATGGTTGAGCAAACTGCAGGCCGAGGCGGGTAAAGTAGATTGACAGATATGAAGTACTGCGGGGCCCCGATCTGGTCGTCGTTGAGCAAGTCGGGCCGCCGGTCAAGATGCGGCTGGCTGGCACCGCTTTGGTCCCACCGTGACCCGCACTATGCCTCCGCCCGGGTGGCTACCACATGTCGCCGGGTATGGTGCCCGGTTAACGGTCACCCGGGCCACTCCTTAGTGGCGGCGGGTGCAATCTGCTCGGCTGAAAATCGCGCCGCGACGACGACACGTGGGCGCGATTGATGGATAGACTTGGAAGCTGACCCTCTATTGTATATACCCAGACCAAACTTGAGAAAGCGAAAAACTCTGTGATGTCAGATGCCTACTGATTCAAATAGCCACCTTGCGTCGTCCAAGCCGCAAACGCCAAGTTTCCATGTGTTGGGATATCATAAGGACGCGATGATGGCGATGGTACCCGTATGGCCTAGCAATCGAGCTCTCGTACTGCGTACAGTATTTGCGGCCAGATTTTCCGCGGACGACTCGATCATTGTGCAGAACAGCCGTGGCGATCGTTGTCTTCCCCATTCCTCCTGGACCGAGGATGGCCAAGTGCGCAGCGGTGTTATCGATTAAAGCTTGGATGAGCAGGTCCACCTCGCTATCTCTGCCGAAGAATATTTGCGGTTTAGACGGTAGGTCACAGTTCGGTAGCTGCCAAGGACCACGAGCTGCAGTGGGAATCCTGCTCGGAGGGAATAGCGATAGAGCAGATATCATTCTTACCTGCCACGAAGATTAATTAACCTGCCATATCGTAGTTGATGTCTTACGTCAGCAGTTCGGACGACCTGGGTAAGCCTGCTGTGCAGCGCTCGGATGTCCTCGTTCATTCGAGAGCGCTTGAAAGCACGCCGAAGGAGATTCTCCTCGGCACATCGTCGCAGGACGGATGTGACGTCTGTCCCCACACTACGGTGCGTAGGTATGAGCACAAGCAAAAGGGACAAAATGTGCAACCCACTGAACGAGCTCCTCCATACTGTTGCAAAGCCCGGCCCTGTCAGCGCCAGTTGACGTCAATTGCATTCTATCGTCTATTGTTTGCACAAGCCGATGCACAAGCGCCTCGCACTCCTTCTGCTTGATTTTAGCGCCCTGAGCAGGGTTTGTGAGCGGGAAGCGATTGGCGTGCCCCGGAAATGCGCGCCGTACTCAGCTGGAGCGCCTGTGAGCGGATCTCAAGCAAGTCTTTCTTCAGGTGCTCGACTCTCTCCTTCAGGCGCTCTGCTCCAACCTCACCCTCGGTTGGTTCTTCCGCGCTCGGATTGCGATTCGAGGGCTGAGAATTGGTACTGCTCTGGAGGTGGACGTCCATGTTGCCGTCTGTAGAGAAGATAGTTATGCCCGTGTCTACAGGGAGAAGGATACACCGCCGAATTGTCACCCTGTAGGAATAGGGAAGATGGTGAGCAGAGGCAGCCCGCAGTGGTGCGCGAAATAGGTGAGATGGCCAGCGGGAGAGCCCAGGGTGGGAGATGCCATAAGTAGGCGCCGGGTTTGCAGTACAATCCCGAGACTAGGATGGACTGCTGACGCAGACCCTTTCCACCTGGGAGACCACCAGATGGCGTCTTCAGACCCATCCACCAGGGTCGCCTCACGTGACCGGCGCGACGTACGCGTGTTGACTGATGGGGTCCTCTGTGCCTGATATCGACGCATTGATTCCAGTAGGGTCCCAATTCGCCGTCTACCTCGGCATCTATCTCGGCATATAGCATATCCCTCCCATGCTCGTCCTGCACAACACCTAACTGACAGTATACTTTCTACCCCTGTTTCACCTCTCCAACATGGCCATACTTCAGCTGTGCTTCAGCAATGGCCCGCCCCGCAAGTCTCCGCGTGTCTTTTCGCTCCGATTGCCGTCCGTCACGCTTGATCTTACCTTCATACAGACATCGACTATCCAACATGATGATGCATGCCTTGGCCAGGCAGGTCGCTCTCCCCGTCCACGAGTCGGGATCACCACGTCACTGGTGGGGGGAGCCTAGCGGGGTAGCGTGCGTACACTGGCACCGGAGTTAGGATCGTCCTTAGACGGTGCGCCTACCTGCTAGCTGCTCATTCATGAGATCCAAGGCAAACAGGTTTCTCCTATATCGGACCTGCTGCCGTGTGCCTCGAAGCTGCCCCTGGGTCTTCTGGGCTGGATGTCCTGGAACAAGCCGTCGTGCGACTCAACCTGCAAACACATGTCCAGCTTCGGTGGTGCGACCGACAGCGGCACGACACCAGCAACCGCTACGTTACTGCGTACACAGCAAAGGCAGAGCAACTTGGATGATAAGTACGGGCCGATTTTGGGCGTGGATTGAGTCCGGCGACGTGACGAGGTTGACGAGGTGCGCCCGAATCATCTCTTTGACCATGACCCGTGTTGATCGATGAAGCAGATATGCGCTGCTGCTCGAGACACGCTGGACCCACATGACATTGCGGTTCTGCAGAGTCATGGGTTTGGGCCTGCGTGCTGAGCTGCTTACGAGACGAGCGTCGAGTGTTGTGCAGGTGTGTTCTCTTCATTCCATCTTACGCCGTTGCTGATACCCTTTCTGTCGTATATGCCAAACATGTCGTGCGCTCTCTGTATACCAGCACGAGCCGGAAATGGAACGGAGTGCTATCATTCAGAGGGAGGAGCAATATATTCAATTACATATTGAAGGTATGAACAAAGCATTGTAAACCCATGTTGCAGAGGACAAGAGAGATCGTGACTTGCCGAGACGCCTGGTTTCGAATGCCCTCCTTGCTATGAGCGATCATCAGTTTACGAATGGCCAAGGGCATGGGCGGCGAATGTTGAAGAGATGTGCTCGACGTGTATCCAGTGCTGGTCATGACGATAAGACGCAGTGCGTTCACTCCCCACCATGGAACACGTTGCGTACATACGCTAATGAGTAATACCATTCACGAACACCATCTACGGTCGAAGCATGCAAAAGTGAAGATAGACGCTTGGCACCTGGACAAGCCGAATTCATGACGTCACTCTAGCGCCTCCGCCGGCAATGCAGCCAGTATTTTTGCACAATCCTCAACATCCTTCAAGGATCCCAGCTCCTCATAGACGTCCTTGGCTCTTCTCACTTTTGACCTTGCTTCTTCAAACCGCTGCCGAGAACGCAAGATAATCCCAAGCAGCTTGGTGCATCCAGCAAGTTCAGCGCGATCTCGGGTGGCAAGAAACTCCGCCTCTGCCTGCTCCAAAAGAAGAATGCCTTCTTCCCATCGATCTTGTCGCAACATGATGCACCCCAGGCTCTTCGTGCACTGGGCCGCACCGAGCGGCGCGCCAACCTCCTGGAGCGCTAACTTGGCCTCCTCCAGCATTACCACCGCCTCTGCAAATCGAGACTGCACGCGCAGGACCTCGCCTAGGCTATGCATGCATTGCGCCGCACCACGCGGCTCGCCGATCGCCTCGAACGCCAACTTGGCCACCTCCAGCATTGGCACTGCCTCCGCAAATCGGGATTGCTCACACAGGACGTCGCCCAGTCTCTGCGTGCATTGCGCCGCACCACGCGGCTCGCCGATCGCCTCGAACGCCAACTTGGCCTCCTCCAGCAATGGCACTGCCTCCGCAAATCGAGATTGTTCACACAGGACGTCGCCCAGGGTCTGCGTGCATTGCGCCGCACCGCGCGGCTCGTTCATGGCCTCGAACGCCAACCTAGCCTCCTCCAACATTGCGACTGCCTCCGCATATCGAGACTGCATGCGTAAGACGTCGCCCAGGCTCTGCGTGCATTGCGCCGCACCATGGGCATGGTTGATCGCCTCGAACGCCAGCTTCGCCTCCTCCAGCATTGGCACTGCCTCCGCATATCGATACTGCACGCGCAAGACGTCGCCCAGGCTGCGCGTGCATTGCGCCGCCCCAAGGGCATGGTTGATCGCCTCGAACGCCAGCTTGGCTTCCTCCAGCATTGGCACAGCCTCTGCATATCGGAACTGCATACGCAGGACCTCGCCCTGGCTATGCATACATTGAGCCATACCACCGGCTTCGCCGATCGCATGGAACGCCAATTTGGCCTCCTCCAGCATCGCCACTGCCTCCACAAATTGAGATTGCTCGCACAGGACCTCGCCTAGGCTATGTGTGCATTGAGCCGCACCAAGCGGCGCGCCGATCGCCTTGAACGCCAGCTTGGCCTCCTCCAGCATTGGCACCGCTTCCGTGTATCGCGACTGAATACGCAAGACCTCGCCCAGACTTTGGGTGCATTGCACGGCACCAAGCGGCTCGTTCATTGCTTGGAACGCCAACTTGGCCTCCTCCAGCATTGCGACTGCCTCCGCGTACCGAGACTGCATGCGCAAGACGTCGCCCAGGCTCTGCGTGCATTGCGCCGCACCATGGGCCTGGTTGATCGCCTCGAACGCCAGCTTGGCCTCCTCCAGCATTGGCACGGCCTCTGCATATCGAGACTGCATACGGAAGACCTCGCCCAGGCTCTGCGTGCATTGGCCCGCACCAAGCGCCTCGCCGATCGCCTCGAATGCCAACTTGCCCTCCTGCAGCATTATGACGGCTTCGGCGTACCGACAACGCGAATGGAGGACATTGCCTAGGCGGCGCCTGCAGTCAGCAGCTTCATGACGATGTTGCATCATGTCGAGCCTTCTGTGTGCTTCTGCGAGCAATGTTGTCACATCACCAGAATGAGACATCTGTGAGAACTCTGCAACCTGTAGTGTGGCTGCAAAGAGCTGAGGGATGATGCTTCCATCAGGAGGTGCCTTCCAGAAGTGGACCAGTACCGAATTGATGTTACCGAATTCGGCAGAGAGAGGCTGAATGCTCTCCTTTCCGTTGACTGTTCCAACGTCATCAGCTCGGGAACAGAGCCCCACGAAGTAGTCTCGCAGTTCGTCCAGGGATCGACCGTTGGGAGGTATCCGCACGAGAATGACGTCCCGAATCGGCGATAATACCTTCAGTCTTCCATTATGGTCGAAGGCGAGTGCGACTTGTTGGAGCGCCGATGCTGCTGGAAGGACGTCGTCGTTCATGGATGGCAACATTTCTTGTAGCGCCTCAATAGTCGCACCATCAGGTAGTAGACACATCAGGGTGAGAAGCTTCCGCGCACAGGGTTCTTCCAACACTATTTTCGACCCGAGTGACAGTTCAATCGACACTTCAAGACTCCCCAGTCGTCCGCCAATCCCGATCTTCATCACCTTAGTAGCCGACTTCTCATATGAAACCAGAAGCTGTGTCGGTGTAAAGTACTTCCCTTGGTGGGCCATCAGTCGGATGGCGAGCGGAAGTCCGTCCAGTCGGCCCAGCAGCTCATCGAGCTTCTTGTCCGTCTTCCGAGCCACTTTGGTCCAGATGTGGCGTGCTGCGTCCAGCGACAGTGTATCCAAGGCGTCGATTTCCTCCCATTCCACACCAACCGGAGGTAAATCCCCTCTCATAGTGATGATGAGGGATAGTCCAGGGAGGTGCGTGAATTCGGCGAGCAGTTGATGGACATGCTCTCCGTCCTCCGAGTACGCTGCTGTTTCGAGGTTATCAAGGACGAGTAGGAAGAAGCGTCGTGACCGTAAATAGTGGAACAGACCGGACCGAGCATCTAAGTTGTATTGTAGCCCCAAGGCCTCGGCAAGTTTTTGAATGATGCCATCTGCAGTTGGCGTGCTGTCGCAGCAGCAGAAGAGGATGTCGCGTCCGTACTTTGCGCGGACCGCGTCGTTGTTGAGGGCCGTGACCGCCACGGACGTCTTGCCGATGCCCCCTGTACCGAGCAGAGGAATTCGGCATGCTTGAACGCGGAGCAGCAGCTGCACGATAGTCGCCACCAGTTCGTCTCTTCCGAAGAAGACAGCCGGCTTGCTTGGTATTTCAGGGTGCTTGGCTGCCCTATCGAACGATGTATCAGCGCGTATTTGCTAATGATCACAGCTTGCTTTACATCGATGAACAATGCAAGCCCGCAACTTGATGGCTCACACTTGTAATCCGGACCTCCTGTCAAGACCTGAGTATCGTCGGGATCAAAAGAACTGCAATACCGCTTACGACAAACTTCAGTCGCATCTCGTCAAGGTCCTTCACAAACTTGGCAATCGTCTCTGCTCTCCTCGTGCTCATGAGCTCCTGTGCCTTGGACGGACGGCTTCGTAGGAAGTTATCAATATCGGACGCTTTACTGCACAGACAGTATAAGGTCTTTGTTGAGACGGGCTAGGAGGAAATACGCACGTCGTGAGCGCCTCCAACACTGTGCGGGCCGTTGCCTCGCTCGCCCTGTCACCTCCCGAATCGAAGGGTAGCTTCTGGAGCACTTGCTCCATAACCCAGGCTAGCTTCGTAGCTAGCTCATCACAGTCTTGCTGCCGCACCTCGATCTCCTGGAAAGAGACGCATAAGAGTACATAGCAACCGAAGAACAAAACCGCGCACCTCCGACATCCCGATCACGAGGCACGCTGTTCGTTCCACCAACTCTTTCATTGGATCCAGCACTGCACCCGCCTTATCCTTCCATCGACTGAGAGAGAGATTTAGACGCCCTCCTAGACCATTGGGATTGGCTGAATTGGCGCTCATCCTGCGGGCGCCAATCAGATGACGCGAGAGTGATGGCCAGACGGGGTCTCTGGACCAGCGAGAGGGAACCAGATGAAGAGAGTCCGCGAAAGTGATCAAGTTATATGGCCTTGACGTCCATCATGATAACGGGATATGAACGAGACTGCGGCACACGAAGATGCGTTCCCGGCAAAGAGACGAAGAGGAGCGATTGATGAGCTGGCTACCGAGGCTGTGCGTCCCTGCAAGAAGAACGCGCTCCGGATTTGCAGGGGGTGGCTCTTGCCGCTCACTCGCGAGAGACAATCAGTTACAACAATGGTATTGAAAGGATCGAGAAGACTCAGAAGTGTTCACATGAAGGATTGTGATTGCAACCAGAAGGAAATGCGTCGGAGCTGGCGGAAAACTTGAAGGGTCAAAGGCGGCAGACTCGGAGCGTCTAACACCAGAAGCTGAAGAAGGGTGGTGCATGTGAATAGGCAGAGACACACAGACTCAAGCACAATTGTGCATTGCATGAAATGATAGTTGGCAGTCCTGGTACGGGAGTGTACTCCACGCGTCGTCTTACCTGTTGCCAATGCCCCTCATATTTAATAGACATGAACGAGCGCTGACCCGTAACAAGATCTGGCGTTGTGTCTTCATGTGCATCACGCGACCTCCTTTCCCTCCGCCTGTTGTCCATCATTCATGGTCCTCACATTTCAAACGGACATCGAAGATCGAGCACAATGAGACATACCATGGTCAGGTTGACCTCGCCATCCACAGGTCCGGATCCCCGATGGATAGAACGGTTGTACCGCAGTGCAGTTGGCATTATCCCCAGCCGGTGCGCCTGTTGCTGCTCCTTCATGAGATCCGAGGCTGACTGGTAACTTGCCGCAGGATCTGCTGCTGTCTACCTCGGAACTGCCTCCCTGCTCGTTCGGAAGAAGCCGTCGCGCCACTCGACGTCCGAACGCCTGTCCAGCCTCGGTAGCGCGCTCGGCGAGCACCAACAGCGGCACGACACCAGCAAGTGCTGCCCTGCTGCGCACCCGGATAACGAGCTGGACGTTTAGTATGGGCTGATTTCGACCATGGAGTAGGTGAGGCGATGTGACGAGGTCGACGAGGTGCGCCCGAATCATCTCGTTCACCACGACCTGTGTTGATCGACAAGACAGATGCGCGTTGGCACTGGAGAGACGCTGCTCTCTCGACGGGATGGCGCCTCGGTCGAGCTGTTATGGGTTTCGGCCTGTGTGCCGCAGTGTTTACGACACCTGTGTGCGGTGCAATCCAGGTGTGTTGTCTTCTTCCCCGCTTCTCAGACAATTGATGCTGATACCTCTTCTTGCGTAGATGCTCGGCCTGTGATACGTTTCATGTGTACCCCCACATTCCGGAGATGGTGAGCGTGGAGCAGAGCGCCACGAGTGTGAGGAGGGATGTATTCCTCTACACGTTGAAGATGTTAACGACGCATCGCGAACCGCTGTTGGAGAGATCGTGAGCTGCGCGCGCCGAGCTGAGGGCGGGCCGGCTTGGAAGCGCGCTCTGGAGGGTGGGTAGAAGTGGTCCAAGCTGCCCACATCACTCAGCGCCTTTCTTATTAGTGCAAAGTAGCAGACGCACAAGATATCAACCTCCTCAACCTGCAGCTTCCCGCTCTCCGGATAAAACCCATACGTCCCATCCACCACAAGATGGTTCTGCGCCAGGCTCTTGATCAACCGCGCAATATCGCTCGTCCATGCTGGAGGGGCGGGGCCGTCCGTGTAGAGCACGGCGGAGAGCTCGTTGCCTGTCTCCCAGCCGAGGATCGTCGGGTCGTCTTTGTACGCAATGCCGGTGTATTGGTTGACGTGCTGCCCACCGCATGTGTCAGGAAGGGTCAGAGATGGGGAGGATGGAGATGGAGACGCACGTTCAGGTGGTGGGTGATGTACGCCTTGAAGCTATCGACGATGCTGCTGGTGTTGTAGAAGTACGCCCCAACGTCGGGAGGGGTGATCGCCGCGCCCGTGCCAGACCAGGGGATGCCCGCCCAGCCAATGAACTGGTACTTCCCTGCCTCCCACATGAGCCCTCTCCCCCCTACAACGCAAGTAGCCGTACGCACCACCATGATACCAATTATAGTTATCCACCAACGGGATAAGCAGCTTGATGCCATATATCCTCGCCATCAGGATCGCGAAATCGATCGGCTCGTACGCCTGCTCGTTGTACGTGTTCGGGGAGGGCATGATGCTCAGAGGGTTGCCGAAGGAGATCCCGAGCGTGTGACCGCGGATCACCGTGCCCCGCATGGCGGATACGATGCCCATTATCTCGATTACCTGCGTGGGGTCAGCCGAGGGCTTGCGAGAAAGGGCAGAGGACAGGGGGATGCACGCGCGTCTTGGAGGGGTAGGAAGGGTCAGGGATGACGTTCTCGTCCAGCCCTCTGTCCCCTCATCAGCAGCTTCTCGCCAAAGAGCAGCGCAGCGCACGCACAACCAGTACACATTCGCACCGACAATCCTAAATTCCTCGCCTAGCAGCTCCAGGCCCGTCCCGGAGCGGCTGACGAACGCGTTCCGCTTGAGCAGATCCTGTACGCTGGGCAGTGTGGGGCCTGCAAAGGTGCCTACTGTCTGGCTCCTACCCTCGCTGCATCAGCGGCCGCTGGACGATGGGAGGGAGGGAGGACATACGAATTAGGCGCGCAGTACCCTCCAAAGCTGGTCGGGTAGTCTGGTGTCCAGGGAGGATCTTGAGGGAACGGCCCCGGGCCAGAGAGGAGGCCGTGAAGGACGTCTTGTCGCAGGTTAAGGCCGTGGCGCGCGAGGAGGGAGTGGGTTGAGCCGAGGGGGTGGGCGAGGCCTAGGACGAGGGGGAGGAGGGGGAGGAGGGGGAGGAGCAGGAGGGGAAGGGGGATCCTTAGCATGTTGTGCTGTGTGTAATGAGTGTGGGGTGAAGGAGCGGACGGCTGTGGCAGCCTGGGAGGGAGGGACGAGGGGGATGAGGAGGTCAACAGCTGCGAGGCGACTTTTGACTACGCTCGCGAGATGGGCGAAACTTGTCTCTGATGCATGCCGAACAAGAGCGTGCAATCCATTCTGCAGAGGGTGGGGAAACAAGCGCCCACCGGGACATTCGGGACACCATCAGGCGCGTTCGTGCAGACGCACTTCTCGGCGTTCTGCTTAGAATGCGAGAAGACGCGCAGAGTGTCGCAGATGATGATGGCACAGAATGCGGGGAGCGAGGGATGGCTTCTGCGGTGCATAGACGCGTGGGAATGTGTGAAGAAGCAAAGGGCGTTCCATTCCTCCGTCGACGGAGATAGTGGGACGCGATTAACGCCGAAGCGTGTCCCCCGGCGCACTGATCAGCACTCCTCTGTTCCTCTGTTCAGTGCACCGTGCTTACTGGTCAGCACTCGTTCATGTCTATGACGTGGATTGGGAGGAACTGTTAGGGGACGAGGGTGCACACTACACTCCTGTACGAGGACTGCCAATGATGACTCTGTGCCAACCCCTGCAATTCCGAAGCTCGTCTTCTTTCCAGGGACGCACAGCCTCGTCAGCCAGCGCATCAATCGCTCCTCTTCGTCTCTGTGGCGGGAACGCATCTTCTTGAGCTGCAGTGTCGTTCATATCCCGTTATCATGCTGGACGTCAAGGCTACATAACTTGATAACTTCAGCGGACACTCTTTATCTGATTCCCTCTTGGTAGTCAAGCGAGACCGGTTGGCCACTCACTCTCCCCCTCCCCCGATCGGCGCCAGTAGGATGAGCGCCAATTCATCCAGTCCCAATGGTCTGGGAGAGCGTCTGAATCTGTCTCTCAGTCGATGGAAGGCAAAGGCGGGTGAGATGCTGGATCCAATGAAGGAGTTGGTGGAACGAACAGCATGCCTTGTGATCGGAATCTCAGAGGTATGCACTGTTGTTCTTCACTGGATATACACTCTTATGCGCCTCCTTCCAGGAGATCGAGATGCGGCAGCAAGATTGTGATGAGCTAGCTACGAAACTAGCCTGGGTCATGGAGCAAGTGCTTCAGAAACTAGCGCCCGAGTCGGGAGGTGACAGGGCGAGCGAGGCGACGGCCCATATAGTACTAGAGGCACTCACGACGTGCGTCTTTCCTTCTAGTACGCCTCGCCAAAGACCTTATACCGTCTGTACAGCAGAGCGTCCGATATTGATACCTTCCTACAAAGCCGTTCCTCCAAGGTACAGCAGCTCATGAGCACGAAGAGGGCGGAGACGATTGCCAAGTTTGTAAAAGATCTGGACGAGATGCGACTGAAGTTTGTCGTAAGCGGTCTTGCAGTTCTTTGATTCCAACGAGACTCAGGTCTTGACAGGAGGTCCGGATCACAAATGTGAGCCAGCAAGTTGCGGGCTTGCATAGTCCATCCATGTAAAGCACGCCGTGACCATTCGCATATATGCGCTGACATGTTATTCGATAGTCCAGCAAAGCACCCTGAAATACCAAGCAAGCCGACTGTCTTCTTCGGAAGGGACGAATTGGTGGCGACTATCGTGCAGCTGCTGCTTCGCGATCAAGCATGCCGAATTCCTCTGCTCGGTACAGGAGGTATCGGCAAGACGTCCGTTGCTGTCACAGCAATCAACGATGATGAGGTCTGCGCAAAGTACGGACGAGACATCCTCTTCTGCAGCTGCGAAAGCACGCCAAGTGCAGAAGGCATCATTCAAGCACTTGCCGAGGCCTTGGGGCTACAATACGACTCGGACGCTCGATCCTCTCTGTTCCGCTATTTACGGTCACGAGCCTGCTTCCTGCTCATCCTTGACAACCTCGAAACCGCGGTATACTCGGAGGACGGAGAGCGCGTCCATCAGCTGCTGGCCGAGTTCGCACAGCTCCCCGGACTGTCCCTCATCATCACGATGCGAGGGGACTTGCCTCCGGTCGGTGTGGAATGGGAGGAATTCGACACCTTGCGGACACTGTCTCTGAGCTCAGCACACCGAATATGGAGTCAGATAGCTCGTAAAAAGGACAAGAAGCTTGATGAGCTGCTGGGCCGACTCGACGGACTTCCGCTCGCCATCCGACTCATGGCGCACCAAGGCAAGTACTTTACGCCGACACAGCTTCTAGTTTCATATGAGAAGTCGGCCGCGAAGCTGATGAAGGTTGGAGCCGGTGGTCGACTCGGGAGTCTTGAAGTGTCGATTGAACTGTCGCTGGGTTCGAAGATATTGTTGGAAGAACCCTGTGCGCTCGAGCTTCTCACCCTAATGTGTCTACTACCTGATGGTGCGACTATCGAGGCGCTACAAGAAATGTTGCCATCC
>KV417323.1:110900-123397 GCA_001630345.1 Calocera viscosa TUFC12733
CGATGCGCGCCGAGCTCAAGTACCTCGGCGAGGGTGGTTCGATCGTCAACATCGCATCTGTCGCGGGAGTCTTTGGGCAGTGGTTTGCCAGCTCATATACCGCCGCCAAGCACGGCGTCGTCGGCCTGACCAAGGTGGCTGCCAAGGACTACGGCGACAAGGTCCCTTCTTCCCTATCTGCTACCGGGGGCGCGCTGATCCGCCGTACTTCTAGGGCATCAGAATCAACGCAATCTGCCCCGGACCCATCGTCACGCCCCTCTTCCAAGAGGGTGTCGACCAAGGCCTGTACACTCCTGAGAAGCTCGGAGTGCTGACGCAGCTCAAGCGGTGCGGCCAGCCCGAGGAAATTGGATAGTGAGTGCTTCCCTTCATTTGACCAGCTGCGATTGTCACAATTTTCATCCTGCAACTTCTAGTGTCTGCGCCTTTTTGCTTGGGGAGGGCGCTAGCTACGTGACCGGCTGCGCTTACCTGGTCGATGGCGGGTTCATGGCATGATTTGCCTCGAGGGTTGCCATGTAGCGGATGCACCCGACCCTTTGTACCCAGTGAATGAAAGTACCGCATGCGTATATCGCTACGGCTGTGTGCTAGGGATGATAGACTTTGAGCAGGTCCGGACTGCGCACCTGAGGAAAGGTAGGACGCTGTGAACAAGAAGAACGTGGTGGGGTAGCAGCCATAACAGATTGCGATGGATGTATTGCACCGCTCAGCTCATCGTGGAAGGCCCGCCCCCGCCGTCTCCATCAGCATCTGGTCGCGGTGCCCTGGCTTGACTCTGAATGGAAGTGTGTGCCCCAAAGACGGCTGTTAGAATGGCAGTAATCGGCGCGAGCTGGATTGGAAGAGTTAAATCCATCAGATGAAAATGGCCGCACTCTCTTATCACGGGCCAGCTTGCCCGTTGGGTCGTGGCGGAGGTACTGCTGCACGGCTATGACGGTGATGGGAAGAGAGAGATATACACTCGGCCCATGCGCGGCCGGAGGTATGTACAATACCACAAACGAGGCAGCTGCTCGACATGAGACCTATGCCGAACCTATTATTGGATTTCGATGGTCTCTTTGGCGCCGAGTAGCAAAGTTGATTGCACAGCTGCGACTGGTACCTCCTTGGGCGGAACCGACGAATCACATCACTTTATGATGTATAAAAGGTTGGACAAAGAGAACCCAAACAACGAGCCACATCATAATCGTGCATCGTACATTTTCAACACTCTGACGCAGGAAACGAGTTTATATACCCGATTGCGGTGGTACCGAAACAACTTGAGCTATCGTGGGTCGAAGCCCGGGAAACATGCGTGCGCCACATATTATGCCATCTTCGTCAATGACGCATCAATGGAAGTGTTGCTCGTCTCCCCGGTCACCTCGCGCGTGAGGCGGTGATCGGACTCATGCACGGCGATCTCGTCGTCCTCTCCGAAGACTTCACAAAGAATAGTGAGTTAGTTCGACTGGCCTCACAGGTAGCATGTGGAAGCACGCACTGGCAGCGATCTCTTCGAGGGGAATCATCTTCGTTTCTGGGATGAAATAGGCACAGAGCGCACAGCAGCCAACGGACAACCCGGCGTATACGAAGTTGAACTTCCACCCAAGCTGCGCAATGCCGGTCGGCGTGCCCTCGGCGACCCACACTGCGTTCGCAGCGATGGTTGCCAGCGCAACGGTGACGCCCTTGGCGCGCAGGTGGGTGGGGACTGAACAGAATACGCTTATGAATAGTTCTGCCCATGGGGGTCACGGCTGAACGTACAGATCTCGCCAATGAACACATACGTCGCCACTTCGGTCTGTCAAGTTGGTGTTGTTAGTTGGATGCTGTCCAAAACTTCAACGACACTTACGAAGAGGTACCCGGCAATGAAAATGAAAATAAAGGCTACAGCAGCACCTTTACCAGCTGGTAAGAGCGAATCAACGACCCTCCACCGACGGACACGCTCCGGGGAGCTGGTAAACCGAGCACGTACCTTGATTATCGGAATTTGCGAATTCTTTCACCAAAACAGCCTCAATGATGAGGGCCAAGGCTGAAAACAGAGGTGCCAGTGCTTTAGCCGAATCAGTATTAGATGTGATCGAAGAAGGCGAACACGAACTGATCATGATTTTACGACCGAAGCGATCCACGATAAACATCATAATGAGCGATTCGATGGGCGCAATAGTAATCCATCCGGCAGAGAACAGCAATTGGTCTGCCGGTCCGTATCCCAATCCGGCATAGAGTGTTGGCCCGAAGTCTAAATATAATCCTTGATAAGTCCAGCTGAGGTAAAGACAGAAGCCACGTACTCGTGATTGCTTGGATGCCACTACACTGCATGGTAGTAGAAGCGAGGATCACCATGAGGACGCGCTTAAGGTAGCCTGGCTTGGTAAACAACGCCTTCCAGGAACCACTGAGTCGGACAGTGAGCGACATTCTCTATGGAATCATGGGCAGAGCGAGACGAACTCGAGTTTCTTGTCAAGCTCTGCTTGAGCATGAATCTGCTCGTAGTCTTGCCGTGCATAGAGGTGGTGGGGGTCAGAGGAGGATGCATGCATCTTTTTGAGAATCTCCATAGCTTCCTCGTAACGGCCTTTACTTGCGAGCCAGCGAGGCGATTCGGGTACCATTGGAAGGAAAACAATAGTGAGCACAGGGAAGATGATGCCAATGAGGAGCTGGACGTGGTGAAATGAGCTGAATACACTCGTATTTCTTACAATGTAAGCTTACCGGAATACGCCACACGGTATTGGCTGTGCCATAGTAGACGCCAACTCCGACCCACGCAGATACGGCGTAAGCGACAGCGATCATCCAGCCTACGGTGCCGGAGAGGAAGCCGCGTGTTTCGGTGATAGAGATTTCAGACTGATAGATGACAGCAGCCATTGCGGAAGGCCCTGAAGCTGTTAAGTCACCTGCTTGGACAGGCACGAGAAAGTTTTCTCAACGTACACCCTCCAAAACCAGTCATGAAGCGAGCAAAAATCAACATGCCCCAGTTCGAGGCAGCTCCTCCAGACAAGGCTTGACCGATAATAGAGCAACTTTGTTCAGTTTAGTTGCAGCCAAGAACGAGCGACGGAATCTTCAACTTACATTGCGGCTCCCAGGAATGCCGACTTGCGACCGTATTTGTCGGCCAGCCAGGAGAACACAAAGAAGCCAATGAAACCGCCAACATTGAAGAGGGAAGCGACAGCACCGATAATGCCAGCAACATTGCGCGTGTCGGCTTCATCGAAGTAAGAGATAAAGGTCGGCTGGGCTAGAGACGACTATATGAAACACAAGTGAGCACTATTAATAGCATAACCTGCAAGTGTGGCTTACGGAAATTATAGAGATGCTGTATCCGTAGGTCCAAGCGCCAAGGGTTGACCACAGGTTTACCCACACAATGTAGCTGTCGAAGTCCGTGAGGATGGTGGAAAAATGGCTGGGCGGAGAAAGAGGACGTACGAGCTAAGACCCCTCTTGTGTGTCGCTTGCTCGTGCTGTACCTCCAGCTGCTCGATCTCTTCTTTGAAGTCGTTTTCCATTTTGAGGTGCTCAAGTGCAGGTGCTCAAGTGCAGGTGCGGGATGTGGGGTCTCCGGTGCACAGGGAGGTTGTAAAAGTAGAGTTCGTGCTTCGATCCGCGTGCCCTTTATCGGCGAACGCGCTTCATGCGGGGCCCCGCATGGTCCAATTTAGAACTACCAACCCGTCGGTTATAGGCACGGCAACTTTCAGGTCTTCATCTGGTTATCCGGTTTCCCAGGGTCCACGCTGCCTATGCCCCTCAGCGCGGTAATCTGATTCTGGCAATCGGCAGTCGGCAAATCGGCAACCGGCTAGCAAGTCAAAAAGGTATGCTTACGCCCAAGCATCATATCAACCCGCTTGAGGCGAATACGAATAAATCAACCTTTCCGCAAGTTGCGCACGAAAGGGGAATTGTGACCTGGATTCGGTATAAGCGCCGCGAAAGGACCAGATGTACGCACTGTATCGTCGAAGTAATAGGGGGCAGCATGAAACGGGGCTATGTAATGTGCATTCTAAAACACACAGAGCATCGCGGGTGAAGACTGAGGGTCATGGTCATGCACACATTACTGCCCACAGGAAGGACCAGTGGCAAGCGTTGACAGCACAGCCAAAAATTTCGATTTTACTTTGGAAAGAGGCACACAGTGGGCAGGCAGCACCACGTAACCCCCGGGCAGCTAGTTTGGCCCCTCGCGCAAAGACCGACTTGTATTGAGAGTACTGCTTGAGCGCATCGACTGTATGACGGCGGTCGTCAGTGAATGGGTGATGCGATTAGTTGTGCACGCTTTACCTCCGAGTTCATTGCCTGGTTTCGTCATCCGTCATTAGCTCGGTGGGTAAGGGGATCAATAGGAACTTGCTCACCGATGCCAGATTCCTTGGCACCTCCAAAGGGCATATCCTGCGGGCGCAAGACGCTTGGTTTAATCACAGTGGAATGGCAGAGCGAAGGAAAGGCGCACAAAGGCAGTCGTGTTCCCCGTGTTGATATTGACATTGCCGGCCGCAATAGCTTGCGCCAACCGCATCGCACGATTCACGTCCTGCGGGACAGTCTGGATGTCAGTAATGCTCATGGAGGAGGCATACGGGGTGTACGTACTTTGGTGAACACAGATGAACTGAGGCCGGATACCCTGCAGGTCGTGCGTTTGTCAGCAGGCGACGTGAGATGAACTCCGGACTGATGAGATGAACTCCGGACTGATGACTTGCGTGTCGTTGGCAAGGTCACTGACTTCCTCTTCAGTTTCGAATTCCTTCAACTAATCAGTTCCATTAGATGACAGCCATATGCCCAAGGGAGAATTGGGACGTGCGACAGCGACAGGCCCGAAATCTTGAACGAGAGATGAGCAAAGACGGACAAGATGGAGTTTTCCAGCTGCACATACCTCTTCGTTGACCACACGCGCACCGGGTTTGAGGTTCGTGAACACTACCCGTGCTCCACTTAGCAACGCATGTTCCTGAGAGGGAATGAACTCGGCTCACAAGTCGGCTGGACGAAATAGCCCTTATTGCCGACGCGCTCGCCGCCGAAGACAAGGGTGCCTTCTTGTTTGCCCACGCTGATGTACTTCATCACACGCTGATACTGAAGTTGATCAGCAAGCGGACCCTCTGTGGTCGCCCTGTCCAGGGGGTCGCCGTGCTTGACCAGGTCGGTCCATTCCATCTTGTAGAGCTTGATGAATTTATCCTTGACGCTCTTCTGAACGTACAGGCGCGACTGGGCCGCACATATCTGGCCACGGTTGCGGAACATGGAGAAGGCGAGGGAAGACGCGGCATTCTCCAGATCTGCGTCCTCGGAGACGATTGCGGGCGACTTGCCACCGAGCCTGTGAGAGAAGAGCATTAGAAAACCACGGAAAGGGGGCGGCTGCCATAAACGCTACTCGCTCGAGAGTGACGTTCTTCAAGTAGGAATTGATGGCGACGGTTGCGACCTTCCTGCCTGTAATGCCGGACCCGGTGAACCTAATGTACGCCCCGATTAGCGCTTTTGTTCTCATTGCCAGAACAGGATCGCAGATCCTTACGTCCGCTTTCAGATCTTGAGTGGACAGAAAAAAGTGGTGTCAGGACCTGGGACGCAGCCAAGTCGGACGAAGACGACGGACCCTCATGTGCGAGGCCACGAGACCGCCGGTATCCCCCCAGCCGTGGATGACGTTGACCACGCCCTTGGGAATGCCCGCCTTGTCCAGCAATCCAGCGACAAATGTGCACTGTACATGAAACCGGCCGACCTGTGTTAGCGCGAACGGCTCACTAGACGAGAACAGGTTGTGGAGGCTTACTGTGAGGGGCGCCTTCTCCGACGTCTTCACGACGACGGTGTTGCTGGCAGCCACTGGCAAGGATGAGACTACGAATCGTCCCCGCGGTTCGGAGCAGACTTACACGCAGGACCGACTGTGAAAGATCAGTGGCAACACGAGGGGTCCGGGATTGCAGGCTTGACGCACCCTTGAAGGCAAACATGTGGAGTGGGACGTTCCAGGGTAGGATGGCGCCGACGACACCGTACGGCTGGATCAAGGTCATGTTGACATAGCCGGGGCTGTTGAGGGAGGAGACGCCCTGCTGAAAGAGGGCAAGTGCTGACTAGTCGCTGAGCGTCTGAAGGAAGAGGGCTGAAAGAGAGAGAGGGGACAGACCGGCAAAGTGCTCGAGCGCTGCCGCGACGCCGGCGGCGTAGAGCGGGTACTGCGAGACGGGAATGCCCATGGAGCGGGCCTCGAGGCTCGCGAGCTCGGCCACGTTTTCCCGGATGAGCTGAGCGAGCTTGTTGAGGGCTGCCGACTTGACCGACCCGCTCGGTTTGCTCCACGCGGGAAAAGGCGGTCAACGCGGCGTCGACGGTGGCGTCGACGTCGGTTCGGTTGGCGTACGAGACCTTGGCGTCGAGCTCCTCGGTGGCCGGGTTGAAAAGGTCAAACGTCTTTACCGAGGCCGATTCGCGGTACTCGCCACTGCGAAAGAGGTGTATGTGAGCGGGAACGCCGCGCAACAGGGAGGTAGCGGTGGGAAGTGAGAGCGTACTTTATGAACAACCTCGACTCGACGTTGCTCCTGCTTCACGTCCTGCCTAGACACCCGCTCCGCCCCGACTTGCCCTGCGCGTCCGCCTCCGCCAGTTCCTCCCCTCTTCCACCTGTTGCCTCTTCCAGCCCCCTCCACCTCCACACTCCCCCATGTTGGCAAGCTCCTCGCCGTGCGGTCCTGCACCCATAACCCCAGCCGCGCTGCCGCTGCCGCCGCCGCCGCCGCCGCCGCCGCACTTGGCAAAGGCGCCACCACTGGCAACCCAGTCCGCACAATCACCCTCTCGATTGGTTGCGCCGACATGTGAACGTCACTTCGTGGAGGACCAGCTTCCTATGCGTGGTGACGTACCAGTCCTTGTGAGCTTCAGTTGTAACGCTGAGATCTGGCAGGAGAGGGAGTAGATAGAGAAGCGGGAAGCTATTTTGCCAGTCGTGAGGGGCGTGGCTGAGGGGCTGGTGATGGGGCGGATGACGCGCAGGTAAATCGAGCCACGCGCGAGGAGCGCGAAGGACCCGCCGTACTGCGTATAAACGCATAGAGCCGTGCGAGGTATTCGATGCTGTGCATATCATCATATCAGCAGAGCTCTGTGTACTTGGAGCCGTACACACCGCTTCGCCCTTGTACAGCTGAGCATGCGCTCGATGCCATCCTCGACGTCCGTGCCCCACGTCTAGAGCAGCGCTGTCGAGGAACCTCGTATAGACAGCTACTTCCCTGCCCATGCCTGTTACGTTCGCCAGCAACTTCAGCAGCGCGCGAGAACCGCACGACCGCGGTTGTAAAGCAGCGTGCCGCACGGAGAGGACAGGGGTGAGGCGGCGAGGTCTGTGCGGGCGGTGCTGGGAAGGTACGGCAGGTACTCGAGTGGTGCACTGGGCGCCGGAGGCGCGAAATGGCGTAAAGCTGGTGGGCAAGAGCTCTTATGCGTGCGTTCAGGCGTCCCAAGACGGGAAGAGGTCGCTGAGCAGGCTGCGGCTCTGATAAGATAAGCAAGGGCAAATATGAAAGAACGGAAGGCTCAACATACTGCCCATTTCGCGACACATTGTCGATAGCCACGGGTGTAACTTTCTTGAGCCTCGCCTCCCGTGCTGGACCTCAAGCAAAGTGGGCAAGGCGATTGACGGGTGGCCATTCGACCGTGAACTGATCCTGCTGGACGAGCGAGAGCGCTGTTGGTATACTCAGTATATGCACAACGCAACACAGAGTAGGATAGCCTACGGTGTACAGGGAGTTCTGACTTCCCTGGATGTTACTGAGGATTATTCAAGAATTGTAGGGTGAGACGTCAAGGGCTGTCGTGGGGCGAGGTAATACCTGAAATGGCCCGCGTGCGGAGGCGAAATGCCTAGAATGGCCCGGCGGGTGCAAATACCCAAAATGGCCCGCGGCCGACGTCGATGTTGAAGTCATTACAATGAGAAAATATTCAATTTTGGGTATTTTAAAGTGGATTAAATAGTGCACATATACTGGCATGCACTTTGCATGAAGAATAGAACAAGTCTTCCTCAAACCAGGCCCAGAAATACACATACATTGTCCCCTACAATACTGAAATTCTTCATTCCAAGTATTTTTCAATTTGGTAGTGTTGAAACATTATCTTTACTGTTATTCATGCGCACATGTTAGAGTAGGGCTATTTAATCCACTTTAAAATACCCAAAATTGAATATTTTCTCATTGTAATGACTTCAACATCGACGTCGGCCGCGGGCCATTTTGGGTATTTGCACCCGCCGGGCCATTCTAGGCATTTCGCCTCCGCACGTGGGCCATTTCAGGTATTACCTCGTCGTGGGGCAGCTGGCAGCATCATATGAGCCCCTCACCGTGATGGAACAAGGAGAAAGTAGGGCAGGGCGACTGGGAAGAAACGGGGATTTAAGCGCGGAAGAACGCTGTACTGGTAGTAGCGGCCTCGTGCTCCATGTCGACTTCCATTATCTGAGAGAATCCAAAGTCGATGAGGCGCGCAACTGGTCGATCGCGGGTGACCGAAAAGTCTATCATAATACTATTCTGCCGTGATCATTATTTCAGTGAAGAGCCATTACCCCGGGTGATCACGCTTACCCCCTGGAGATCACCATGAATAATTGGCCCAGATGGATGTGAATGAAGGTAAGATATGTCATCGACAATATGCAGAAGCTGAGGAAGATGAGCAAGCGTGGCTATGAACAGGTGGAGTGACATGCAAATGGTAGTGGGGAGACTGTAGGGTTTGACTTGAGGTATTCCATAGTGTTTCCGCCAGACGTCCAGGGCGAGATAAGACAGAGTTGCCGAGATCCGCCGGGGCAAATGTTTGCATAATCTGCAATGCCGAGAAGGGGAAGGATGTTGCGGTGAGTCAAGCGGCGCCAAGTGAATGCTTCGCGGACAGCCAGCTGCAAGCGGTCAATGTCGGCGCTGTCTATACGTGGAATGCGGAGCGGCGTACTTTGAGTAGTCTCTCTGCCGGACGCTCATTGTCGACGAACACCTTGACGGCCACCAATCGACCTGTTCTCATGCGGGTACAATATACTCTCGCAAACGCACCCCGGGAAGCTCGCTCAGCATCTCTCTTGAGGGCAATTTCCCCGTTCAGGTTGGCCTTCGCCGGGAACAGCTCGAAAATCCCCTTGTCCAAGGACCAATCATAGCAACACTACACGAAGATCAACTATTAATCAACAAGGAATACAGTGTATGAGACAACATACCGGCATTTGCTGTTGTTGACATCGAGCGCACACAGGATGGACACCATCGCACCTCCACTTCCTGCGAAAGGGAGACATGAGATTTCTAGCTGCTAGACACGGACGGTTACAGCACAAACCTCGCCGAACAAGACACGCAATTCGACATATTTGAAGCTTCCATAGTTCAGATAGTCGCCGGGCTAGATAGCATACAAGAGAATGATCAAATATCCCACAGCGAGGCGAGGGCAGGTGAAAATTGGATCCGCAATCGCACTGTTACAGAGAGAGAAGACTTCAGAATGTCCGGAAAAGCAGCACCGATCCGGGATAACCAAATCCGAGGCAGGTTCCCGCATCCTGTACATACTGTTGTGCGGTCGCATCACGTCGCCGACTATGTGTGGAATAATGGTTCGTCGGCTGCGACTGCGACCAGGATGTGACTGGACCGACTATGAGATTTATCTCCGTGGAATCACATGACCATCACGCTGCCAGGGAACGAGAGCCTGGTATATGCGCGTCTATCGAGCACCGATTGTCCAAGCCATTAGCCAGGGGAAGTCGTCTCCTCGTGTTCGCTATCAACCGCTATCAACCTGCATCGTTCTTTGGGAAGCAAGCGTTGTCTTCCAGATCGTATCAGAACAATATGACTTCCCTCCTCCAGACGGGCCGAACGATCAAGGGCTGTTGCCCCGCTTGCACCGTTGGTCTGTCTGTTCATGTACCCTTCTTTGCGTCTTCTACCTTTACCATGCCAGGACATCGCTGTACTCTATTTGACGAAAGGTTCTCATTGCAGGCGGCTTCAAAAATTCTGCTCAAGCGTAGAAGCCATATCAGTGTCTTGATATGAAAGGCACCTGCGATGGGATGTCGTCCACGGTACACGACGGTCTTCCGGGACGTGCACTTGTTCTTGGGGGAGCGCATCCATCCGTGCCTGCACACGCTGTCTGTCATCCCTTGAAAATGCCCAACGTGTTCTCTCTCCCGCATTCATACCCTAGACATCGGGCAGCCACCGTATCACAATTGCATTCTGCGAAGCGCAACTGTCTTCTCGAGAACACGCATGTGTTCTCCGATGCGCACATGTGTTCTCCATACAGCACATGCGTTCTCCAGAGCGCATTTGTCTGTGCTTGCGCACAATACCTATCCCTCCTTGCAACAGCCAAACATGTTCTTTCTCATGCACTCATGTCCTAGACGAGGGACTGGCGATAATAGCGGCGGCAATGGACAGCCCCAGCGGGCACAGATGTCAAATTGATGCTTCAAGCAGTCCAAGACTGTTTGGATACTGCAGAGCCCTTTGCGGGCTGTAGCACGCCAGGTCTCTGGGGAACATACAGCGCTGAGAAGAGGGCAGTTGACCCTGCTCATCGCAAGCAGATTGCCGATATGGGTGAGTGCAGAAGGAGTGGAATTATTGAGCCTCAAAGACAAGGCGTGCCAGAAAAATCACATTGTGGGCATTATGGTCGGAAGGAAGAAGGCGCGCATTGCAAATTGCCGAGAGACACCATCATCAACATGGTATGCGTCGGATGATATGTCTGACTCATGAATCCCTATACCCGTGTGGACTGTTCTCTCACGTGTACAGAGCTAGAGGGTCGGTGAGGAAAACCTTACCACGCGGATCACAGCGGCTATATAATGTTGGCAAGGGAAATGCCGGGGGCATCCTAATGGTGAATACATCCAATCCGCAAAGACAGAACTGCGCCTCCCCCTCCTTGCTGTCGTCGTTTCCCCCGTTCCCTATAGGCTCGAACTTCGGAATTTATGCATTGCTTAACGGATACTACACTGAGCCGGCCCCGGCAATGGCCCACTGCTGCGTCCACTGAGGACTAGGGATGGACGGCGGTCCTGACCGAACCACGAAGACCGCGGTTTTCCGGTTCGGTTCTGGTCCGGAGACTGGAACTGGCAGAAGACCAGGACCGACCGTTGTCAAAATTTGTGACCGGTTCGAACCGGTTCGAACCGGTTCAGAACCGGTTTGCTAGAGCAGACGGAGCATATCATGATCACAGGCTAGACAGTAAGCATGAGTGGTGTGAGACTGCAAGCAAGGGTCTGTTTGTGTCGCGCTCCACCAGGTATTCAGCAACAACTGACAGGACGTGTCATCGCAGTGATGTCAACTGTCTCTCAATCGTGTACCCCCTCATTCTCCCTCAATATTGCTTGCCCCGACTTCATCTCTTAAAGCGAGATGATCATATACATGTCCTCTACAACTCTCAGAATGGATCCCACCGACTTTGGAGAGGATCCCACCAACTTTTGTACCAATCTTTACCGCTCCACACCAGCCTCCACAGTCCCTCGGTGCATGCCCATGCTCTGCTCATATGATTTGTCCGACGGACCCACCTTGACAAAGCAGGGGAATGAATTGGTATTTACATCCGCTACAAATTTTTCAGTTGACCAACACGAGTGGACATATAGGGTAAGAGCATGCAGACTTATTGCCCCATGAACCAAGATGAGCCAAAGCTCCCTCAGTCCAATTCCCCCTGGAGAGTTTGAAGATGATGGTACGTGACATAAACTGTTCTGTGATCCAAAGTACTCAGGGGAATCCAGATATCAGCTTTCTGGGCACCGGCTCTAGTCAGGTTGTTGAACCGAGTCAAGTCACAACTACCAGCAAGCGGACTGCCGCATCTGCCGAACTCAGTGATGCATCAGACATTGATATTCCATTCCCCAAGAAACTGCGTGGACGTCGTCAAACTGCGCTGATTCATGCATACTACACGGAGCCAGAGGGGGTTGAGCAGATCCGATGGTGCAAGTTTTGTCGGTGCGCCAATACAGACATCCTTCCATAACATGTCCACTGACTGATTGCAGGATAAAATATGATAATGATCCAAGCATGCCACAATCCATTGGCAAGATGAGTCGGAAGAGTGGTACCAGCACATTACGAGCACACGTCCGGGCGTGGCATCCATCGGCCTGGCAAAAATATGAGGAGCGCATGGGCAACTCAACTGCACCGACAACCAGCACCCAAACAAGCCTTGATGAACATGTTCAGCATATTGAGCGCTACAGTCTGATGAGGTAAGACATAGTCGACCCGAACACGGGATGCCGAACCCGGCTAAGGTAATCGAGCCGACCCTTAATATGCATTCCACAACTGTAATAC
>KV417323.1:128342-156489 GCA_001630345.1 Calocera viscosa TUFC12733
ATATTCCGCACTCTCCCTCTCGTAATCGCGCACTCTGTCACAGTCCAGCACCGCTCCATCAAGCTTGCCTCCGACTTATTGCTGCACTCGATCTTCCTTTCTCTACTGTTGATCGTCCTGAGTTGCAAGAGCTTGTCCACCTCCTTCGCCCTGATGCAGCTGCACGAGATCTCCCTGGTCGGAAGGGGCTTTCCACACTTGCAATGAACCAGCTTCAGTATGAAAAGGGACAAATTCGAGCACGCCTGCATGCTGCCAAAGGACGGAAAAGCATTACCATTGATGCTTGGAGCAACAGCTCAATGCGTTCTTATGTCAGTGCAAAAGTGCACTATATTGTTGTCACTGAGAGCGGTTGGACACTGGCCGAAGATCTCATTGGTTTCCGTCTCCTTCATGGCTCGCACACTGGTGAAAATCTTGCAAGCACCGTCTTTGGATTCTTTGAAGAGATGGATATTGTACAAGATATTGGCTGGATCACGACCGATAATGCATCCAATAATGACACAATGCTCCGTGCCTTGGAGCATCACCTACATCAGAAGGCTGTGGCACCCGAGACCTTCGATTCCGAGTCCAACCATATTCGCTGTATGGCACACATCTACAATCTAGCCGTTGTCGACATGCTGAAGAAGCTGGTCTGCAAACAAGCATATGAAGATGCAGCAAGTGCAATCGAGGCACAATTATCGGTCGAAGATCTTCGTGATCCAGTGGTTGCCCTCCGTGGTCTAATTGTTGCCCTACGATCATCCTCCAGCCGCCGAGATGCATTTCAGACCGCTCAAGCCATTCATCGCAAGCTGCAAAGGAACAATGCTGGCGAGATTGTTGGTGCACTTGAATTACTTCTTGATGTCCGCACAGGCTGGTCAAGCACATATTTCATGCTTCAGCGTGCACTGGAGCTCCGGTCTTCACTTGAGTCTGTTCTGCTGTTCCCCGAGCATGCCGACAAGTTGGCACGGTTCCGGATCACTCGGGATGGCTGGCAATGCCTTCAGCAAATCACCGAAATACTCCAAATTGCGCACCATGGTCAGCAACTTCTCTCAGCTGACAGTCATCCCACACTTCACTTGGCAATTCCGGCCATCGAGTATCCCATGTCCGAGTGGGAGAAACTGCAAGACACTAAATATGCAGAGGACCCAGACCTCAAGGCTGTTCTTCAAGCGGGCATTGACAAGCTCAGCGACTACTATCTCAGAATGGAGAAATCTGATGCCTATGCAATTGCAATGATCTTGACACCATATGTCAAAACCAAGTATCTCGATAAATGGTGGTCTAGCAAATCACAGACCAATCCGGACGTCACTCTGGCACAGCAAGCTCGGGGTGCCTTTGTCAAGACCTTCGATCGTGCTTATATGGCACAACCAGCAGTTTCTTCACGTCCAGTCAGCACACTACCTCCGCTCTGGGGCGATCTCTGGCAGTCACCATCAATCCCAATCCCTGAATGTCTCCGCTATCTTAGAGAGGAACCGACACTCCATCCAGATGCAGGTGGACCGGAGACACTTGCATATTGGCATGCACATACTACAATGTACCCAGCCTTATCTCGTATGGCATTGGACTACTTGGCCATCCAGGGCTCCGCAACTGCTGTGGAGCGTGTTTGGAGTAGTGCTGCCAATACTGATACCCGAAATCCAAATCGCCTATCGCCAAGTCGGTTTGAGGCATTGCAATTCCTCAAGGCAGCTTATCGGAGACAACGATTAGTGTCTCTATCTCGGACAGAGCTTCAAAACCTGCGTCTTCAGCACATTAATGACGATACATGGTTTGATGAGGATGCTGCTTTGGAGCCAGAGCCCGATGATACGTGATACTTGTCATTACCGGTTGCGTCAACTCTCTCTTCTCTCGTTCCTGTAACTTGCATCCTTTCATTCTCCCTCAATACTCATCGCTCTGCCTTGGTGTCTTATAGCAAAACGATCGTATACACGAGCTCTACACCTCTCAGAAAGGATCCCATCATCTTTAGACTGGATCCCACCATCTTTTGGACCGATCTTTCCCACCTGTACAGACTCTACAGCCCTCTTTGCCTGCCCATGCTCTCCAGTATCCCTGCCTGTGCAACCTGCCATGCCGACATGCCCTGATACACCGCGGCTTGGACAACCTGCCCACATGACCTGACGATGCTGCAACATATTGATTAACCGGTTCTGAACCGGTTCTAAACCGGTCTATGACCAGACTACGACCAAGACCAGACCGAGACCACCTCACTCTGAAAATGCAAACCGGTCTCAGACCAGACCGACCAGAACCGAACCGAATCCATCCCTACTGAGGACTAGTACGAGCGAGTGGTGACCTTGACGGGGATTGGCCCCTGCGATCGCGAACGGGCATTATCAGGTCTGTAATGTACGCTTCCAAGGGAGCGGACATACCTTGGTCAACGTAAGATTGCTCTTGCAGTCGTCCAAAAATGCTTGGGGGTCAAATTGGGGATCGAGTTCAAAGTCGAAGTTCTTGACCACTGTGGTGGTCATCAAGCGGATTTCGAGCATGGCGAGCTGTTTGCCTGGAGAGCGTATTGTTATCAGATCCTCAAACGAGCTGACCTGCTGAAGGGATGCACAACTTACCGACACAGCCAAAGTTACCAACAGAGAACGGGATAAATGCACGAGAGTCGTGCGCAAAGCCCGCTGGCCTCTCCGCATCGATCCAACGCTCGGGAATAAATTCTGTTCCTTTAGTGAAGAAACGTTCGTCCCGCTGCATGGTCCAGGCGTGTACGCTGAGCTGGAGACAAAGTCCATAAAACCAGTCAGCTTAGTGGCGGGACATTGTTATTGGGAACAGACCTGTGTTTCAGGAGGGACAAACACGCCGCTATGTGATATCAGGATCAGTAAAGTAGCTTGAAGAGAGCAAAGCGCCCTACGCGACAAAGTGACCCTCGTCAGGAACGCGGCGCTGCATGCCATTGGGACCCGGCGGCATGACCCGCAGGGCCTCATTGATACAGGCGTTAAGGTAGGGTGCCTTATCCTGGCCAAGAGTCAGGCCATCCAACTGGCTTGAACCATCCCAAATCGAGTCGACTTCTTCGCGAAGCTTTGCGAATCGCTTGCGATCCACCAAGAGGAAGAAGAAGAGGAAGGACATCGCGAGGGCGGTAGAATTGCTGATCAGAGAAGTTAGATGGCGTGGTTGACGATTGTGGGAAAGAAGCCTTAACGTACGCGCCGGCAATGATGATAGTCCTCGAATCAGATTCAATTTCGGGCCGACTCAGCGTCTTGCCAGAGTCTTCATCTGCATGCAGGAGATAACCAAAAACGTCGTCGCGGTCACTGCCTTCTTTGATGCGCTGCTCGAACCGAGTTCGTGCAAAGTTCCAGAACTCCAAAGTGTCCGCCTTGGCCTGGGGGGATAGAGGAATCCACCTCCAGAGGGTGGCGCTCCAAGGAATTGCGCTGAAAAAGACGAGCAGACGGAGGGACTGATGAATGTAAAGAGCATATTGATGCTGGGTGCCTAAATGACAACATTTTAGTTTGCGCGGCAATGAAGGCGCTAGGAACGAACCCTTTTCAAGCATGCCAAAATCGTGGCCCTAGGTCAGAGGACGTGGGTCAGACGGAACCGTGCAACTGAGAGGGGGTGGCCATACATATCCTAGTTCCCCCATCACATCGAATGTGAAGAAGTCAGTCCAGTCTCCCCAGTCAATGATTGCTGCGGAAGGAGGAATGAGATAACTGAGCACGCATCGCAGAGGGCCGAGGGGTACGTACTGCCAGATCGCTTATGAAGCTGATCGACCATGATATCCAAGAGGCGGACAAGACGGTAGTCGTACGTTTTCAGGGCCTTGGTGCTGAAGGCAGGTTCCCAGACTCTTCTACGCCAATGGTGATTGGAGAGATCGCGGGTGGTAGCAAGGGACTTTGCCTGTCAGAAGCACAATATGAGCGAGGGGTCCACAGGGCGCTGAACTCGAAAATCTGACCTCCTCTCCGGGATTACCGTCGTACCTAGCGAAAGGGGCAAATCATGTCAGCCCACGGTCACGTAGAAGACGACGGACATACCATGGACCGCGAGTGACCTTTGCAGAGTGTGCACCATGAATGCCGGCAACAGAGTCGGCATGGGCAAAGGAGAGCTCGTTAGGTCCGACACGGATGATATCACCGTACTGCTGGTGCCACTTCTGAATGGCAATGTGTGTCTCGTGCTTGTAGTTGATGACAGCCATGTGGAGCCGCTGAGGTGAGACACATCCGTATTAGCAAGGATTTGCGGACAGTGAGGAGTAACCTACGGTGATTTGGGACAGCAATGGACCTGGGAAACGACGCAGAGGGTGGAGAAAGACGCGGTACACCACAATGCTGGTGACGAGGGTAATCCAATAGACCGCGTTGGCCAGGAGCACAGCGATGACAGGGCCAGAAGCAGGCCTGACGTCGAGGACATAGTATAGGAGAGCGGCCTCCAATACGCCGCTGAACCAGAAGAACTGCCTAGCAATGTCGCGTAAGCTGAGCTCTCTTGATGATAGATAGCATTGCAGATCTCCGTCAGACTCACTGGACTGTAGGTTCCTTGCGGTTGTACAGGGCATGGGACCCTAGCGCCGCAATGGCGCTGGTCCAGACAAGCTCATCGACCTTGGAGAGCAGAAGAGGCACATGGGTAAATACGTCGACTTGGTACGGCAGGGTGGACAGAGGTGTCGCTTCCATGTCGAGGGGTGCTGCCGCGGGTTGGTCAGCACAGTGGAAAGCTGCCGTTAAGTATTCCAGCCATCCTGATCGTGCGGTAATACGGAGGACATGGCCAACCGCAAAGGATCAAAGACCCTCTATACATGTATGGTAGCGAGAAGCCAGCCGATGCTTGCATGCCAGGACCCTCATTAGGAACGCAACTGGTGCGGGGTACAATTAATGCGGGGATGTGTTTAACCGTGCCCGCATAGCCGAACACCCGGAACTTGTTATGGAGAGAGTCCTACCTGAGCGACGCGGTGATAGGAGGGGAAGAGACAGCCGGCGGACGAAGAAAGGGCTAGAGTTAGTGGGCTATGCGGCCTATTATGGGCCTATTGCGCCACTGGCCCCTGTGCACCGCCCCAGTCAGTTTCGGCGGGTCTTCAAAATGCAAAAGGTCCACATTGCAAGGGTCCCTATGACTCCTCTAGATCTTTGCGCTTTGGGAGGCTTGTTGTAGTCGCGGCCCTTGAATGGCAATCAACGATGGGTTAAAATTGACCACGGCGGGCGGAGCTCCTGTGTGTCTTCTATCATATTCTTCATATGATTCAGCTTTGACCATGGTTCTTGAGCTCTACAAGTAGCTGGTTGGAAACCTACATATGTAGCATGAGGGTCGCTACCGTACTGTGTGTGCTAGGCCCCTATGGAAGCTGCAAGAACTCATATGATACATTGTCCACCCCGCCGGCGCTGGATACCTCATTCTGCAAGACTCGTCAGTGTGGGTCTTAAGAGATACCGGAGCTTGTACACCTTTCCGTTTGAGCTCTTGACGGTGCTGCTGATACAGACCTTCATCGACCCAGAGCTCGCCGTCGATTCTCTTTCGACGTTGTTCGACGCGTTGCGTCACCGGTCCTCCTGGCCGCAGGATGCGCATAGGCACATGTTCAGCACATGCAAGACTGAGGGTCTGCATGGTGACGTCCTCCATGTCGCGACGGAAATATGGACCGAGGACGTGGGCGCCGATCCCGAGAGGGCGGATAAAAGGGACGCCCGGCTGGTGTGGAGGGGTAGCAACACAGGGGTGTTGGTCAGCCCTGAAGTCCATTGGAATCTCAGCCAGAGAATACGATTCATCAGCATGGTCAACGAGCATACATCGAGCCCCAACTACTCGGTACGCGAATCAACTGCTTAGAACGGGAACGGCACATGCTGATTATTGCACCCTTCCAGGTCCTGATGCCCACTTCGGAGCTGGAGGAGGTTGGGCCACCCCAGAACCGTTCGCAGGCCTGGATGAACCGTCTCACGGTGGATGCGTCCTTCACTCGAGAGCCCGTCCAGTGTCGGCTCGGCGCATGTGAAGAGATGTGGCAGATGTTCGAGTTCCGAAACCTTATTACCCAGTCTCAGCATAACCAGCACAAGTACATATTCGACATCGACGGCAACGGCTGGAGCGCGCGCTTCAAGCGTCTTATCACGACCCGATCCGCCGTGATCAAAGCGACAATATTCCCTGAATGGCACACTGACAGGCTGCAGCCCTGGGTTCATTACATCCCGGTTCAGATGGACCTCAGCGACCTTTATACGACATACTCACCTTCTTCCGCGATGATGTTTGGAGAGGTGGCGCCAGCGGGCACGACGAGCTCGCGCAAAAGATCGCAGCAGCAAGGCGGCAGTGGAGTCTCAGCTTCTGGAGGAAGCGCGACATGGTTGCATACATGGTGCGTTATCTATCTGTCTTTTGCGGCGCCTCTCATACTCATCAATCTCCAGTGGCGGCTCTGGTCGGAATACGGCCGCCTGATGAGCGACCATCCGGACGAGAAGGAGTTTGAGTTGCCTAGATCCTTTTATAATTGAGAATCGTTCGTGCGCACGTCGCCCGGCTCTCGAATGCACATGCAGTTGCACTCAAATCATACCGGAGTGATATAATTCGCACTGGGCATCAAAAAGGAGAAGCTGTGGCCTCCTTCTTCCTAAGATCATAGAGATAATCAACTGATAAGTTGCCGAGTGCAATAGGTTGCGAGAACCTTCGGGGTCAGGGACGGGAGGTGGCTGTGTCGCGCACTACTAACTCACACCAATCGGACACACAGAGGAATCACAATTTGGTGTCACCGCCGACGGCCGCTTGGAAGCACCCAAACGGGCGAGGCTTTGCATCGGTACACATTGAAGCGTGCGATCTCTTGTGCCCCCTCGGCTTGCCGGCAATGCGCACGCCCCTCTTTCAAGGTCAGCTGGTCCAACCTGCCATGACGCAACAACCATCCCTGTCCGCCGCTATAGCCGTCGGCCCGTTCTCCTCCTCTATAACCCAAGGATAACGACAATGGGCTCTCCGACACCATTCGGCCCGTTGTAACAATGGCCTTCCGCAACCTCACCGCCGCAGTCTCATTCAATATCCAGTACAAGGCCGTCAACGGCCTTTCACTCGAGCTCACCGTCTGGGCACCCAAGACGGGCGGTGATGCGCTCCGTCCAGCATTTGTCAATTTCCATCCGGTATGTGTGCCCGCGTCTCGGCCATATTCGCCCGCAACCCGCTGACAACGGTCTGCTTTGATCCAGGGCGGTCTGTAAGCCTTGCGCCAGTCCGACCAGTGAGTGGGCGCAAGACTAACCGAGAGCTCGCCCGCAGGACCGGTGGAATCAGGACCGACTGGCTCCCCAGATATCTTGTTGACGAAGCGCTGGGTCAAGGCATCATCTGCACCACTGCCGAGTATCGGTAAGCGAAACACTCTACTCGTGCGGCGCTATCAAACTGAATACCGTCGGTTTGCCCTCGTCCCAACAGCCTCCTGCCCCGAACACCGGCTGTTGAAATACTCCAGGATGCGTACGTACTTGGTCTTGGACAGACCAATGTTTTCTGAAGGTCCGCCGTGCAGGACGGACGCGTACTTCTTCGTCCGCGACAAGCTCTCCGAAGAGCTTGCCTCCCGCGGCCTGCCCAGCGTCGATCCGGAGCGTGTTGGGGTGCGTCCCCATTGCCCTCACCTCCCACCATGTCCGAATTTGTGCGTAGGTATCCGGTCTGAGCGGCGGCGGGTGGTGTACCGCCGGAATCGCAGCTCTCGACATTGGCGTCAAGGCGCTATACTGCGTGTATGGCATGGTCGGGGTAGATGGACCGTGTACTTGACGGCGCAACCAGATACGAGATCCGTTAACCGATACAATCTTGCAGATTATAATACTTCTAAACCTGAGGCGACCATCTTTGGTATTCCCACCACCCCAACGCCAGCCGAATTTGTTCGTACGTTCGCTCAGTCACAATTTACTATTCCCACTCTGACCGGCATGCCCAGGCTTCAATAAGCTTCCGGAGCTGGCAGGCTTGCCGCTGATCGACTACTCGAAGACGCGCGAGGACTATAAACAGCTGGGCCCGGAGCAGCTGGATGACTATGATCAGAATGTCTAGTAAGCGGTCTGTGTATCAATAACGCTATTCGTTTTGTCTGAATCTGCCGGCTAGCTGCATTCACCTCATTCAGTATGGCTACTGGGCAGACCAGCTTGCAGGAACTCAAGGGCTCAGCCAGAAGCTCCATGAGCCAAACTTGGACAGACGAAAGGTGATTGTGCCGCCAGAATTGCGGAAACGTACGCACTTCACTTCCAGAATTATTTGCGCGTCATGTGCTCACTCTCGCGACCATCATTCAGTGTTTCCGATTCTCAACATGTGCGTGACGCCCGTCTCATCCAGTCTTCCTGAGCTGATTGCCGTGCATGCAGTGGACCCAACTACCCTCCATCTGCCCTTCTGCATGGCATTGCAGACGATGGAGTGCCTGTCTCAGATACTGACACCTGGGGGGCCGAGCTTGACAAGCGTGGGATTCCCAATGTGGTCGTGCGTGTTCCGGATGCCTACCACGGATTCGAAGTCGGCCTGGAGAATAACGTGCGCCCTTCTGCTAATTGCCTGCCATCGGCGGCTACTCACTATGACAATGAGCAGAACGACGCGCCCTTGTGGAAGGACTATGTCAGCAAGGGGGTGAATTTCTTTTTGACCCATCTTAAGAAATGATGTGACGCTTATGGGGACATCGTTGGGCGATATGGGCCAGGCGATAGGCCACCACCGCATCCCGTTCCTTCTTTCCATGGCTCCATCATCAGTGCACGGCCGAAAGTAATCATGCTGTTCCAATTCCACCTCCTCGTGTATTGTAGTCTGGTGACCTACTCCGCGTGCATTCTTATGGCACTTGATACAGGTGGTCAACTTAAGTAGACATTGTGCAATTTTCTCTTCCCCGTGAAATCGTGTCAAAAGCGACCTCAAAGTATTCACAGGCAGCAACCGCAACCGACAACGGTCAACAGAGAAGCGAGGCGACCGCAGCGAATAAGGCAAACCACCCGTCGAGTGGAAAGGGTTGTGCGCCAAAGATGCGCGCGAAGACATCTCTGGATATACTGAGTGAGTCGAGGTCACGTCTCTTGTTGTGCGGAGTGAGTCGAGGGCACAAGTTGGGAAACCGTTGCGCCGTCGTCAAGCGCGAGGCGGTTATGTGGTGTCCATAGCCGGGACCCAAGCGCATAACCTGACTCTTGGCGACGCCTTCCGGGGAACCCTGTGGAGTAGGCAGCACCGCCACTCCGAGTATGGGCCAATCGCAGCGCACTGCTCGCCTCCCTGCATGCTTCTCTGGTCACGCTCCCTCTGCAGCTGTCATGTGTCGTAGATCTACAGACCATAGCCGGACAACACAAGGCAATGCGTACAACCCGTCATTCCCAACTTCGGCTAATGAACATCCCCGGCCGCTACTCATCGCAGGCGCCGCATCGCGCACGGTTGTATGAGTCCTCTTCTATCCGACCTGTCGTCATTATATCAAGTCTCGCACCGTCCTACTCTTCCTAGTCGAGTCTTCGCCAACACCCCTTCGTGTTATCAGAGGCTACAGCCATGTCGGTTCTCGTTGAAACTCCGATAAATGCTCCGACGACCGCCCCCCTTCCAGACGAATCGTCGCATGTTCGCCAGGGCATTTACGATGCTCCCAAAGGTGTCCACCAGGTCAACTCTGCTGCGAAGGGCGGTCCGAATGTTGACAAGATCCCATTCGCTCCCCGGCACATTCGCGTAGTCTGCATCGGAGCTGGCTGCTCTGGTCTGGTGCGATTCTGTCCTCCTCCACCATCAGAGCCATCCTGACAATTTATTTTCCAACAAGTTCCTTGCCATCTGCCAAGAACAGGAACTTCGTTAGTGTTCGCTCTCAGAGTCCCAGGATTGCACTGAGAGTTTCCATACTTCCACTTCAGAGAACTGTGAGTTCGTAATCTATGAGGTACGGGACCCCAATGTGCGGTCTTTTCTCGGCTCTAAGACATGTGCTGCAGAAAAACAAGACTGTCAGCGGTACCTGGTATGATTTGGCCGTTGCCTTTGCCCCTGGCTTGTTACTGACGCACCTTAGGTATGAGAACAAGTACCCAGGTGCCGCTTGCGATGTGCCTGCGCCCATCTACACGTACACTGTCAGTAGCGACTACAAATTACCTTCGAAGCGCCGAGTGAGAAGTGGCTGATAATGTTCCCACGCAGTTTGAGCCGAACCCCAACTGGACCAAATACTATGCGGAGAGCGATGAGATCCAGACGGCATGTCGTCCATCCGGTTTACAAGCTGTGTCGGCAACTGATGTCCTGCCTAGTACTTTGAAGGAGTCGCCGACAAGTATCAGGTAATGTATTCGTTCCCCAAGTGACTGACTTTGTTTGAGCTAATGCTTTGACAGCTTCGTAAATATATCAAGTTCGAACATCGCGTCGTGTCCGCCATCTGGAGCGAGGCGAAGGGAAAATGGGACCTTTTGATCCAACACAATGGGAAGACGATCGCCGATGAATGCGACGTGCTGCTCAATTGTGGAGGCGTTCTTAACGCGTGAGGATCGCAGTGATGCCCAATGAAAGAATGACTTGTCTGATGGAAAATTTAGCTGGAAATGGCCGTTGATCAGGGGCCTCGAGAAGTTCAAAGGCAAGCTTCTTCACTCCGCGCACTTCGACAGGAGCTTCGATTACTCCGACAAACGTGTCGCCCTCGTTGGGTGTGGTTCATCTGGGTAAGGATTCCTCCTCTTGGCCGAAAGCTAGGAGCTAAACCGATTCCCATCAGCGTGCAGTGCCTGCCCGGTCTGCAGGACAAAGCGGCCCATGTCGATGCGTACTTCCGTTCCGGTATGGTGGGCTCCTTATGCCGTACATCAAATCCTCACTGTAGACAGCCTTTTGGGTCTCTGACCCTCTGTTGGGTCGTGTCGCTGAGCATTTTGGATGGAACACACGCAACCCGCAGTACACGTTCACCGAGGAAGAGAAGGCCAAATTTGCGTGAGTGCTTCGAAGCTTCACTTGTCTTTCTTTTGGCCTGTCTGACCGCAGTGCGCACAGCCAGGATCCAACCTACTATCTCAAGATCCGCAGAGAGATTGAGCATGACATGAACATGTATGTCCTGCAGTCATAGTACTATTGACTACTTCTGACTCTCCGCTCAGGTTCTTGTGAGTCAGAGTCGCACTGCATTAAACATGTCCCACTAACTGTACGGAATACAGTGACATGTGTTCTCCGAATACGCCTTCGCAGCTGTACATTAGAGCACAGGCCACGACCAAGATGAGAAACGCTCTCAAGGACAAGCCAGAGATCCTGGACAAGATAATGCCCAAGAACTTTGACATTGGATGTAAGTCTGCCTTACGCCCGAAAGTCTTCGTCTGATCGAGCGTGGTGCAGGCCGCAGACTCACCCCCGGTTCGTGACCTAGTACGGTGATGGAACTTGTTTGTTCACATCTGTCCGCTTTGCAGGTCCAGGATTCTTGGTTTGTCTCCTTCATCGAGTCGCCTGGCCTCATACCTGACAGTTTCTCCAGGAAGCACTTGCAGCTGACAACGTGTCGTTCGTCCCCCAGAACATTGCCGAGATCAAAGAGGCATCCATCGTTACTGTGGACGGTAAAGAACGGCCTGTCGACGCGATTGTATGCGCTACAGGGTTAGTCTTGCTTCTTCTCTCCAAAACCGGGGGCAGCTTAGTCACACCTCATGTCTAATAGTTTCGACAACTCGTGGGCTCCTCGCTTCCATCTCGAAGGGTACGTCCAATTATTGAGCAGTGTGGAATCGTGGCTCACGCTACCCGTCCTCAGACGTAATGGATATATTTGCGGGAAGGAGTTTGCTGAGACCCCGCGTGCCTATTTCTCCATGTCCCTGGCAAATCTTCCCAACTACTTCCTGATGTTCGGCCCCAACTGTTGCGGTGCCAATGGCTCGTAAGCTGCGCCTCTCTGCATCTTGACTGAAGTGTTGAGCGCGTGCATGTAGGGCTGTGCCGGTCATCGAACAATGCGGAGAATACAGTCCGTATATTGTGGTGCCGTTTACAGTCTGTATTCTAACTCGACTATTCAGTGATCAAGTTCATAAAGAAGCTCCAAACTCAAGACGTCAAGTCTTTTGTCGTGAAAGAGGAGATTCTGGAGGAATTCGTGGCCCAGGTCAGTCAAACAACGGTCTCAGGTTGTACGAGAACCGCTGATGTTTTGCCTGCAGAAGGATGCGCTTATGCCCAAGACCGTCTTTACTCAGGTGAGTCAAATATGGGTATCACATGTTATTAACTGTATAATAATCACTGTGCTGCAGCCGTGCTGTAAGCTTCCTGTTCTTGCTCTGCATGTTCGCAGCTCACTCCGACCCTTCTACTAAGCGTCATGGTACAAGCAAGGCAAGCCTGATGGGCCTGTAACTGGCACCTGGCCGGGAAGCACGTTGCATTTCCTGGACGTAATCAGGGAGCCTCGCTGGGAAGATGTGAGTGTTCCACAACTATTACAAGCTTATCACTCGCTGAGCGGCGTAGTACGAGTGGGAGTATCTCAATACAACACGGTTCTCGTACTTCGGTGATGGTTTGAGCGAAGTATTGATCTCCGGCTCAACATTTGGAAGTTGTGCCTGATGAAAGCTCACAGACCGAACACGCGGGACGACATCGCTCCCAATACCTCGTCGATCGTCTCAATAAATACGACAGGTACGTGCAACGGTGCAAAATGTCATCAGTAGCTAATGGCATCAATTCTCTCACAGCGTCAAAGCTAAGGTAACTAGGCGCCAACTTTGTCCGACAGGGAGTGAATCTAACATGTCTCTAGTATGGCGTGCCCAGTATCAAGGTCGCCGACACCGATCTGTTGAAGATGTAATTGGAGGTTCCAATTCATAGCGTCAAGGAATTTATTCCAGTTGCAGTATGAACGCCCCTGGGACCAACCGCCCCAAACTGCGTTGTGCATGGTGCTGCCACAAACCTGTCGTGCCGATCCTGGCTGTGTAGACTACATCGGCTACAGGCTGCATTCGAAGTGAGGCACACATTGTAGGCGTCGCAGACGATAACAAAGCCACAGCCTCACCCGTTTGTAGTGTACGTGCCACACCATCAGTGCCTATTCGTCCCTGATGCAACAAGTCTGATGAAGAACGACAATTTTGAGAACCGAGAGGGGACGTGGATCGCATTTGGCGACTTAGTCGTCCCTACGAAGTGGACGCTGTTAACCGTACGATGTGAGGCAGCGTATTGTAGGTCTCTCCTCGATGAGGGCAGCCCGAAATGCATGCATCAGTCCTTCCTGTGCTCAGTTCATGAACGTCGGAACAGAGACTTCGCCGAGAACTTCCTACAATTGATTTGGGCAATGGATTCCGATCGGCGGAGAGCGAGAGCATAATGTCACTTTACATTACATACAAAGAAGCATCGCAGTGATTTCGAGGGAGACCACAAGCGTGAATACCATGGCTCCGCGGCGTGCCGCTCTGTTACGAGGCCTTCTGCGATAAGGCTGGATGCGGCAGGCCCTCATGATGATGGGGTCGCAAATGAAGCTCCTCTGCGACGTCGGCGAGATGTAACTCCTGGGTGGCGCGATCAACAGTTGCCGTCAGCTGCTTCTTGATGGGTTGCAAAAAGAGAATCCCTATACGGGAAAAGTAAGATGGTCCTGCAGAGATACAACATGTAAACTCACCGATCAGGCCCACGACGACGAATGGAATTTCCAACGCCCAGATGTATTTGAAGGAGGCAGCATACGCTTGAAGGGAGGCGTAAACACCGGACTGCGCGATCTCGGGTGTCACACCGCTGGGCACAATACGGTAAACAAGGCGACGAGCGCTAGATTTATGTGTGCACTCTCACGGAATGGTCTGTGCTAGGGTAATGTTTTGTGCAACGATGGCCTCTACGAATTCGGCAACGTACTGGGACGAGATCCCTGTTCGCACGCATTAGGTGTTGTAGGAGAACAGCGTTGAACCAACTGACCAGCACTTATGGCAGCGTCTGCAATGTAGGTAGGAAGCTTGGTATTGATCTCTGCCGTGAAGATGGCGCCAGAGACTGCGGCAAAGGTCTGTCTGACAATCGAATCCCATCCGAATGTTTTCGACTTACTGGCTATACCAATCGAGCCTCCGACGAAGCGAGACGTCTGGGACATCGCACTAGCAAGTCCCATATACTCGGGCGGGACAGCAAGCTGAAGAGCAACCGTTAAGAAGACTTGAGGGGACGCAAAGCCAATTCCGGATATGACGGCCCATAAGATCGGAAGTCGGGTCGCGGATGGTTGGGCGCACGCCAGTCCGATTGCGCCAGTTAACATCATGAGATCTACCAAGGCCTAATCAGTTCAGGGAAAATCCCGCATTCCAGAGAACCTACGAACATCCAAAAACAAGGACTTCCAAGATCCGGCGCGTCTTGTGGACATATATGCCATAGACAATCGTTGCAAACGTTGTCCCCCAGGTAAAGGCCGCTTGACGCGTAGCAAGCGGGAGAGTACGGCTCTCATAGATAGCCGCTGTCATTTCGCCGTAGAACGCGTTGAAGACTGTTCAACGTGAGTACATTATATATTGTGACATACCGAAGGAACGTACTGAGGTAAACCAGTCCTGTGAAGGGGACGGGAGGTCATCAGCGGAAGTGCAAACAATTGCGGTGGCATATGTAACCTTCAACGAACGTTCCAATCAACGTCAGAGCATAGTTTCGATGTTGAAACATGGCACGTGCGAACAGACCGTCTGGGGCATACATCAGCCAGAACGGAAATAACGCTTGAACTCTCAACTTACCTTTTTCAATGAAGTATTGATGCAAACCAAGGATGACTAGGAAGGCGCATCCAATAACGAGGCATGAGATGACGGCCGCTGAGTTCCATGGGTATGTCTGGCAAAATCATTTCGGTGAGTGGGAACTGAGATCCTCCTGTTGAAACGTACTGTTCCACCCTGCAGGCTACGTCAGTACGGGATTGGGATAAGCGAAGGCAGGCGTACCCAAATCAAACCCATCAGCCTTACGACGACACCAATGAGTATGGAAGACGATATAACAGATTGTGTGGTACATACAGCGGAATCATGGAGCATCCAACCAACGCCGAGCCAACCAGATCAGCATTCAATACTCGCTGCAGGACCGACAAACCCTGTGGGTTTGCAGCCGGCACAGGAAAGTACAATAGACCGATAACAATGCCAGAGAAGATGAAAAGAGCAGCGGCAAAGAAGAAATTGGACCTCCATCCAGTGTAGCCTGAGAAAAGACGCTTAAGTACGGCTTGCAAAACGAGGAGACCGAAGGACTGACCGCCGGGCTGATTCTGGACGAAACCGGCGCCCGCAAACAAGCCGAGCCAAACACCTGAGAAGTGGCGGTTGAGCTGCTTGATCTTCGCTGTAACCACATGAAAGGATGCTGACCTATGCAAGAGGCTTGTTAAGATGAATGAATTAGTAAGTATTGCTCAAATTACAGAAGCTATTGATTACCAATTTCCATTGCGATCTGCACACTGCTACGGTTGCGCCTCGAAACAACCTCGGACGGAATGGAGAACAGATTCCCGAGGATTGCAAATCCAACTCCGAAAATGGCGGAGCCGACAATTGTGACGTTGATGTTCTTGGCTGTCGCGCACACGATTGCGCCGAGCTGGCATCAATATTAGGATTACCGAGTCTGTTCACAACTCGAATGAGAGATGAACCTACCGCTCCAAAGCCGCAGCCGGCAAGAGCAAGGTAACGACGGCCGCATGTGTCACCAACGTGTCCGAGAGTAGGCCCAATAACGACGACAACCACCAGCAATGCGTCGGGGAGCCAAATGCTGTTAGCTTCTCCGCCGATTGTGGCGATGATGCTTGCTCGCCAGAACCCAGCTATGAACAAGACTTAGTACGGGAACAAGGAAGACAGAACGGAACGAGACGTGCTGTCGGTCACCACAGTGAGGCAAGCCGCATAGTAGAGACAACAAGCGAGAACGACAAGGATGGCTGATCGCGATACCGGAGGCTCGGGCTCCTCGTGCTCCTCCTGTCTCTCAGCCTTGTCCGCTACCGAATCTTGCTTGGCGACTTCTGCTAGCCCATGTTGTAAATTCCACTTTGCACATAGATTGAGATGATGAACTGACCACTTGCACGTTCCGACTTGTACTCGTCAACACGCAGGTCATTGCTGTTGTCGCTTTCGACCAGAGTTTGGGAAGCCATGTTATCAGGAAAGATGCTTCAAGCCTGTACAGCTTCTGAGCGGGCACCCACGATGACTTCGGCACCTTCGAAGACCACTTGTTATAGCCAAGCCAATTGGCATGTGCTTTCGAATGGATGGAGACAGGAGAGGTCGCACCCGCGAACAGATAGCCGACCCCGCACTTCCAATTCAGACCGCACCGGTCAAGACGGCAATACAAGCGCGGCTATGCGAATCAGCGTCAAGTTCTGTCCATCTTTGTCAACGTGACAAGGCACGGAGAAGCCACATGATCGAGCCCTGATCGGGGGATAGATTTGCCGACCGTCCCGGCCCGAGGCAGGTCTCACCCAGACACCGTTGTCGACGAAGGCCGTCTGGTAGTTCGCTCAGTTCTGCCGTGAACAGGACAGCAAGGACACGTTAATCATCGAACAGTTAAGCAAGTATTCATTGAGTTTGTGAAGATCGCCGAGCAGATGGACAACCAGAGACAGGCCCCAAGTACTGTCAGGGAACCACGTGCCTCAGGCTGACTCGGAAGGAAGGAGGAACGGGATCAAAAAGAGACCTTCATAAGGAGACGCGGCAGCGAGGCCAACGAAGACGGCAGCGAAATGTTAGGGACTTCTGATGAAAACAATCGGCCGGAGATGGGGTCGACGAAGCGATACATCTCGTCATTGCCAGCGTGGGTTAGGGACATGACACGAGCAGGCAGCAGACGGCGCATGTACTGCCACATCTTCGCACTTTAGCCCAATGCACCTACATATGAAGGGATGCATTCGTCATCATGCCGTGCCGTCCAGTGCGGTAGGTTGACACGCTGGAGCCAAATTCTAGCAGGGCGACGTGTAATAGCGGACGTGGTGGTCGGAATGAGAGAGAGAATGGATTGACGTGAGGCGCGAAATTGTACGAGTACCCTAACGTGCCTTGCCACTCTGGCAGATAACGGTGTGGACAATGTCCATGTCCCTACGTCTCTCTCCTGTATCTCATACGTCTAGACAAATCTCGGTGCTGGGGAGAGAATCGCCGCCAGATGAGGGGCCGAGGGTACAGGAGCTCCGATCGCTTGACGATACCAATCCGAGGAGGCTATCAATACCTCCCCGTGTCATCGAGGATGGACACTACACTCTGTCCAGAACGAAGAGCAAAACAGATCGAATCACAACAACTGGGACTCCGGTGTTACGCCCGTATTAACCAACCAGCATGTGGATGGAAAGAATGGAGATATGGAGCTCCATATGTACGCGGATTCCTCAGTCTTGCTATCCTTTTCGATTGCATACATGTGGTGTGCGCTTGCGGGGGCTACCCGAAGTGTGGGGCAGGGCACCCGCACTCTCCCGATTATGACCCAGGCATCTTGTCGTTCGCGGATACAGGTGAGGCTGGCAGATCCGGCTATGTGACTTCGACGCTCTTCAGGCCGACGGTGTTGACGAATACAGTACAGGGGAGAACTGTCACCTGAGCGCGGGGCCCCGCATGCTGCGGGGTGGGCGTGGGGATGGACTCAAATCCACGTGCCACGGCACCCTTGGCGAGACTGAAAGCCGGACGGTTACACAGGCATGTGGCTCACACAACCGCTCTGTCTGCAGATGCTTCTGAACTCGTACAGCGCTTAATAGAACGCAGTACCGAGAAAGGCTGTCGGAGCGACTGGTAGTTTCACCTTTTCAGATAACCGCTTTGGTCCCGAGCGCCAAAGCACTTGTTGGAGAGATGTTCGCTGCCTCGGTTGAGTCTATTTTGGGTTGCCGACGCGTCTTGGTATTCTTCAACCGCTCAATCAGTTGATGGAGATGTTGTTCTTAGTTGACTCTAATCTGAGTTAGAGGCGCGTCCTGGAATCCTTCGTAGCTATAAAGCGAGGCCTTCGCCCAGGGATTCTTCGACCGGCTCCTGCCCGTATCGTGAACATCTGGATATCACGATGTCTATCGAAGGAACGACTAAGGACGAAACTCAAATGATCGAGAATGCGGACGGCCTCAACGCGCTGCACCACGAGGCTGCCAGTACACGTTCGGTTTCTGCTTGGTTGATAGGCATTATCCTTTGGTCTTCGCTTGGTCCCTTTGCCAACGGATATTCGTTCGTTGTTCAGTCTCCTTGACTAGGGAGCCATACTCTAACTTTCCACTGCATTTGCCAGAGCTTCCGTCATAGCCGTATGCCCTCTCGCAGCCGCTGGGTCCATCCTACTCATTGCGATTTAGTCGTCCTTGGCTCAGCCTACATTTGCGGCTTACTTTGATTTTGCTGGCCACTCGAATCTTACCACTCTCATCGGCACTGTCGCCGCTTTGAACAACATTGGCGGCTTCATCGGAAACTTTGTCATGAGCTTTGCTGCTGATAGATTTGGAAGGAAGAAAGCGCTAGCTGCATGTGCAATGTACGCGGAAAGCAAATGACTGTCGGTCGTAACTGACAAGTGAAAACAGCATCAGCGTGATTGGGCAGGTGCTCTCAGGTGGATGCGCACCAAACTGGGGCATGCTGATGTTTGCTCGGTTTGTAACTGGGTTTGGAGGCTGTAAGACCGACTGTTTATGTCCTTTACCGGTGTCTGATATGCAATAGGGCCTATGGCGATGCTCGCAGTACGAGATCCCAGCGCGTGTACTTCTTGTCAGAAGGCTCAACCCAGCACATTAGGTTGTGTATCAATCTGAAACGGCGGTCAGCGAAGTCCGGGGATTCTTGGCTGGTATGGCTCTCACAGCGTCCTAAATGAACGTTGATCGTTGAAAGTCACCTTCAGGAACGGTCGGTGCTGCATTCGGGTGGAGTTATGCTCTGTCAGGTAGACCAGCGCGATGTTTCAAGCACAATGGTTCTAATATCCCTTAGGCTGGGTTGGCGTGGGTATCTTTTTTTACAATGGGACGGAGGCGTGGCGTGTGCCGGTTTGTCCTCGAGTTTTCTGGATCGTACTAAGCTAACTTTGTCCAGCTACTCGTCGGGATCAGTTTTCCGCTCACTTTGCTTGCCTGCCTACCTCTCGTTCCGGAGACTCCACGCTGGTTGTTTGAACACCATCGTGACCACGATGCCGTCGAAGTGTTGAAGAGGATGCATAAGAATCCGCATGACCCAAAGCACTTGTATGCACTGGACGAAGCAGCCCAGATTCGTGGGCAGGCCGAGATGGACCGCAGTCTAGAGTACGTGTTTGCCTGGTACAGCGGAAAATGATTGTTCATGCCCATCAAGCGGCTCTTGGGGTGCTATATTTGCGAAGCGGTCTTATCGTTGGCGGGCTCTGTTGATCATCCTCGTCGCTACGGCGGGACAGTGCACGGGCATTCAAGCGGTAACGAGTCAGTCCAGTATCTCCCACTATTCATGATCTGACAGGGTCTTTCAGACTTCGGTCCTTCCCTATATGCGGCAATGGGCTATGACTCCGAGGATCAACTGTATGTTTCTACATTCGTGCCATCATCAATCTGTGGGCTGATGACGCATACGCAGTCTGCTTGCCGCCGGATGGATCACCGTAGCAGCTTTCGAGCCTTACGTGATGATGTTGATAATGGATCGCGTGGGACGAAAGCCTCTGCTTGGTAGGACTCATTCTTAGCGGCCAAGCATATCGGCTGACTTTTGAGGTAGTGGGGGCCTCCGCTATTTCTGTGGTCACGCTGGGCATCCTGGCCGCATTAACCAAGTATTATGGCACGTCGGATAACCAGTGTACGTGGAGTCATGCGTGCGGCTTGCTCACGGAAGCGCTGAAATGCTTGTGTGTTCCAGCCGGAAAGCAGGCTGCTGTGGCATTCCTATATCTCTTTATTGTTGGATATCTGCTGTGCGAGGTAACTTCTCATTCTGTCCCATTGCCGTTCTTGGGCTGAAGGCTTTCGTTAAGGCACCAGGCTACGTGTACATGGGCGAGGTGTTCCCCACGCATTTGCGTAGCAAAGGCGCCGCGATTGGAATTATGACTATCAACCTGAACGCCACGTGGATCACGTATGCCACGCCTACGGGCATCGCCAAGCTTGGCTGGAAAGTAGGCCAGAATAACCATCGTGACCATCCGCAACTGCTAACGCCGTTTCACACAGTATTACATGGTTTTCATGACCATTTCTGGCGTCTGTGCCATTGTCATGCAGTTTACGATCCCTGAGGTTCGCCGCCAATGTCAGCTAATCTTCTCAGAGCTTACTAACTTGTGCGTTCAGACCAAACAAGTCCCTCTCGAGGAGATTGCCCTCATATTCGGAGACACGGACGAGGTCGGCACGCGGAAGGAAGAGAGCTCGAATCTCCCAGTTCAAGGAAACGTCAGCCCCGCAGGGGGTGTTCTAGTGGGGGACGAAAAGATTACCTGACGGAGGGTCCCGATCCACTGACAGAGCTGACCTGCATTGCTCATCTCCTGCTTGCTCTTCCACACCAATCGTGTTTTCGTCCAGGTGAAATTAACTGCTCTTCTTATCTCCGTGTCTCTATTAGCGGAGCAGAATTGGCTCTCACAAACTAAATTATCGTCTAACCCACCTTGCTATACCCGGTAGGGGTTGTGGGAGCCACCTTGGCGTGGACTGTCTTTGTGCCGTTCGCAAGCGCTTAATATGCGCCTTCAGGGAGTACTGAACTTTGCAGGACTTCTTGGTTCGCGGCAGTGTTGATGAATGGCACCGCAGAGCAGGCGCCCGGGTCGGAGCAAAGATTATAAGCCCCGCGCGTCACCTTTTGGACCGCCACCCTTGCTTTCCCATAAAGTGATGTCAAGTCAAGGGTCACACATGAGCCAGCACGGATCATAATAACAATACCTAATCGACGGCGGCGGTGTGCCTCCCACCTTCGCCGAGGTTCACCCGCGCCAGCCGGCACGGGCCTCTTTGCTTCCGTCTCGGCTCCGCAGCCCATCCCAGAGCTTTGCTGCATCGCGAGGTCCCTGGCGCCGAGGCTCGGAAGCGAGTCGTCGGACAAGGCCTTGCCGTCTGGTGCCTCTGACTTGCTGGCCGCCCCGTGGGGTACGGGAACCACACGACTAGTGCCTACCATGCATTTGAACACTCGGCCGACCCACCTTCCCACGTCCAAACACTGTTTAACGTCAACGTCTTGCTGCAGATCAACGGCAGCATCTTCTACCTCACCGGGTGCAACTCGGGCATCGGGCTCCCACTCGCAGATTGCCTGCTTGAGAAGGGTTGCGTCCTCCGCCCCACGCAGGCGCGCACGCTGACCACTTGCACAGGGCCAAACTCTGCGGCGTCGATCTCCGCACGAATGAGATCGTGGCGCTGGGCGCCAAGTACGGGTGCGTTAGGCCGTTGCACGACATGGGCAGTGCTGAGCTCGCGCGCAGGGACAGCCTCACAACGTACACCGCGAGCGTGACAGACTGGACGGTGCGCTCTCTCGCCCAGCAGTCTTCCCATGCACAGCGCTGACCCGCCCTGGCAGGCGTACACCGCCTCGTTCGCACACGCCATCAAGGTGTTCGGCCGCATCGACGGCGTCTTTCTCAATGCGAGCGTGTACGACTCGCCTGGCGGGTACTGGGAGAACACGGAGCAGTCCATCGTGCTCACCCTGGACGTCAACGTCTCTGCTGTGATGAAAGGCGCTCGAGTTGCTGTGAGAGCGATCTAGCTCGTTCCAGCCAGTCACCATCTCACCTCACGTCGCAGATCGACCACTTGCTCGTGCAACAAACTCCGGGGCTCATCGTCGTCACCGGTTCGATCACTGCGCAGACCACCTCTGTCAAAGTGTATGCCCGGCATGCTGCCCTCGGGGATCCGTTCACTCACTCACGCTCGCCCTCCCGCATCTACGTTGCCCGCAATTGGGCCATCGAGGTGCTGCTCGTCCCCATTCTGGACTCTTACCAAGCACTAAACCGAGTCCAAAACAGGGTTTTGTCCGGTCCCTCGCAGCACTAGAAGAACAGCTCGGCATCCGTGTCGTCGTATTCGAGGCAGGCCCGGTGAAGGCGCACCGTTTCTCCCCACAATCCCCCGCTGGACGCACTGACACTGGCATAGACGGTCCTGTGGCGGCAGATTGGCGTCAAGGAAGACAAGCTGTCGGACGACATCTGCGTCCCCGTTCCCAAGGTCGTGGATGCCCTCGAGGACATTGTTGTCAATAAGGACGGTCTCATCGTCGGAGGTGCGTGCCGCTGCTCCACCCCTTCTCTCACCCCTGATCCGTGCCCTCCTCGGCAGCAGGCGCCACCTACGAAGTCGATTACGAGGGGACATGTGTGTACGCGATGGACAGCCCACGGCACGGCAACTCGTCGGCCAAAAACACTGACTCGCTCGATATGGCAAACAAGATTCGATCGGCGTTGGCGGCGCGGCAGGAGACGGGACTCGTCGTGTGATGGCCGTTGCGCAACCTTTGCCGCATGTTTTCTGTAATGAACATAGCGAAGCGAGGCGTCGGCCACCGAGGGCATGCATGCATTCAGTCTTGCATGTGAAGAGCTTAAACGCCGTTTCCGCCGGACTAAATGTCGAACAGGGAGGATGTTTCCTGCCTTGAGCCTTCGACATGCGAAACACTGCTGTGTCCCGTCCGGCATGTTCGCATGGAATCGGCCGACCAGCGTGCTGCCTTGACATGTAAGACTTTTTCACGGAGCTTGCAGCCCTCGACTGGCTCAATCAAGTGCGCTGCCAAGCGCCCAAATTTGTCAGTTCACACAACCGGCCCTGCGAGCCCTTGTGCCGGACGCCTACTGTGGTCTCTGCCATGTGCTCCGGCGCTCAGCGCTCAACCAAAACCAGCGGATCGTTGGACTATTCCACTACACCATGGGCATTGCATTGTTACACTTAGTTCCTAATTCAAGACCTTCCTCTTGACGAACTCGCAGATCGACTGGTTCACCTTGTCTGGATCCTCCCATGTGATCCAGTGCGATGTCTGAAAGTCGACCGACTTGAAATCTGTTGAATAAGTGGTGTGGATGGCCGTGTACAGAGCTGGTTGGCATGCTGCGTCGTGTTGCGTGTACAGCATGAGGAAGGGCTGCTTGATAAACTCCCTGCCCTCTGGAAGTTCTGGAGAGGACGTGGGATGTCAGGCGAGCGCTGTCAGGCGTGAAAGGGGTGAACGCACCTTGTTCTTCCTCGTACGAAATGTCGTTGACGGCCGACCGATACCAGTTGACGATCGTGTCGGCATTGTCAAGCAAGTTCTGTCTATAGTAGTGCCGTTCCTGGATACCCTCTGTCAGTGGTAGCCGCGTTGCACCCGAGTGATGTGCGGACCTCAGCATCCAGGTGCTCGTTGAGCTGGCCTTGCGTGTTGCTCTCGAGCCAAGCCTTCGCTTTCCCAGTCGGGCAGAAGTGATCCCTCCACACATTGTAGTCCTTAGGGAACAAGAGTGCCATAGCCGAATCCACCTGCATGGACGATCAGAAATGGCTCGTGGTCCGTGCGTCGTAGACTGACATTCTCGTGGAGAAGGCGCACCGCGGGCGTGGGTTCGTCGCCCTGCTTCAACGCCCCAAAGTACGGGAAGTAGCCCATCGTCGCATAGCCGATCGCGTCCTCAGACAGCTTGTTGAATGCCACAACGTCCCAATGCGCACGGGGGGGAAAATATCCCGCGGCTGCGAGCACCAGCACAAGTACCCGTTCCGGGAACCAGTTGAGGAAATGCGCGGCAGCGACCGAGCCCCTGGTTGACCAGCTTCAGCAATCAACTCTGCCAGCCAACCAAAAAAAACTCACCAGTCGTGTCCAATGACGACTACCTGCTCGATGTTCTCAAGGTCGAGAATGTCCCGCACATCGGTAGCATGGCCTTTGAAGCTGTATGATTTGTAGTCCGGGGCCTTGCTGGTATCGCCATAACCGAGCAAGTCGGGCACGATTATCCCATAGCCCTCTTCGCTGAAGTAAGCGACCTGCTTCCTCCAGCCGTAGCGACCATCGGGAAAGCCGTGCATGAAGAGCAAGGTAGGCAGCCCATTCTGCGGGACGGCGTGGTCATAGGTGTATGTGAAACCGCGACTGGTCATGCTAGACTTGACTGAAGGAGGCGCCATTACCGACACGAGTTGCTCGCCATACTTCCATCGTCTCGAAGGCGCCTGATATACATGCCTACGGCGGAACCTTCGGTCGCCGGCGAACGATCATCGCCGATGTTGCCCGTGGCGGTTTTGACCGGTAATGCGGGGTAGCCGCCTTCGGGAACAAACTGTCAAACCCTAGCGCCACGTGCGTCATACCACGCGAAAACATAACACCATGAGATGGCCAAAGCGAGGCCCCGCTGGGGAGCTTGCTCTTCATCTGCTTCACCAAACAACCCGGTTGCTACGGCTATACAATCTGTGTTTCTTTCTGATCTGAATAAATATCAATGCTGCACGGCGCTTCTTTGCAACCGATACGTAGCCTCCTCGGTTGGCCGGTTACTCGACCGAACCTTGAACAAGGTCGAAAGCGCCAAGCTGCCTGCTCAATGCGCGAGCTATGTACAAAATCATGGTTACCGGCTGGCTATCTGACGGCAATGAACACCTAGGGACGCTGAAATTTCTCATGCGACAAGGAGCTGGCAGCCGAGTATATCAGACACACCTTCACGCAAAGTTGGCCCAGATCTCAACCAGTTCATCATGGCATACCCACTCCAAGAGAGCCTTCGTCACGCCGTTCAGGAGTATCCCAATGCCGTCCCAGTCGTTGTTGCTGCTGTTTCTGCCACCATGCTCTACATTTCGTGGAAAGCAGTGCAGCGCGCCATTATCAACCGCTTCACCGCTCTGGGTGATCTGGAGAACCTAGGGAAACCCAGGAGTGGTCGTCGCCTGAAGGGAACCACTGTGATCGTACACCATTTCCAATGCTTGCATTTATGTGACTAAATATTCCCAACAGGCTGGAGGATCCATCTCTGGCCTGCTTGCCGGTGCGTTTTATGACCCAAGCTGGATTGTTGTCATGCTGACGGCGGTGTACCAGCTCGAGTCGCTTCGACCCATTACGAGAAGGTCATCGTGATAGAGTCCGAGCAGATAGTGGAGGACAAGCCACGCACCTATGTCATGCAGTCTCTCCAGGTGAGAGCCGGCATCCTACCGCACCCTTTGGGCATTCCTCAAGTCATTCCAGCTTCACACGTTTCTTGCCTTCATGATCAAGGCTCTGGTGAAGCTCTATCCGGACTTCACTGACCAAGTCCGCGCCGGCCGCGGGCGCGTCGGCTACTTCAGTAAGTTCTGTGCATGATTCACGGCGTGAGTGTGGCTGAGTTGGTTGTCTGCGTGCAGTCTTCCCTTTCTGGCTTGGAAAATATCTGAGACTCGACCCGGAGACGTATGACGATGTCACTTGCTTTGTTACTCGGCAAAGGTATAGGCACTCTTTGCCGCTGTCTGCAAAGTACTGAGACCTCGTCCAGCATGGAGAATCTCATACGTAGGCTGACCAGGGAGCGCTGTGCAAACGTGGAGATATGGTACAAGGCCTCTGTTACGGGCTTCGAAACGGACAATACCAGGCATATCGTCTCGACCCAAGTTCGGAAGGGTGATGGCGCGGTAGTGAATCTGGATACGGCACTGCTGCTGGAGTGCAGTGGTCCTGCTGTTGCCAGTACGTTCTACCTCCTTTCTCCACAAGATACCTAAAGAACTGACGATTGGGTTCCTCACAGGTAGGAAATGGCTCTCGAAGAATGGGTTCACCCCACCTGTGAAGAAGGCCTACCAACCAGGTGTCGTCTGTGCGTATTGTTGCCTGACATCACCACAACGGGTTGTGACCAACTCAATTGTCCTCCAGATGCATCTGCCATCTTTGATATGAAGAAGGCCTGGACGATTAACATTGATGTTATTCCCACTGTGGGATATCTGTGGGGAGTTCGTCCTGCGTGAGTTCTCTTATCCAACTACCTGGCGTTCATGGAGATTCCAACACGGTTCTGCAGAGCTGGTGCTGCTCGTGAATCAGGATACGTCACCAGGATCGAGGACAATCAGAGTGCGTATCCAGATACTGCTAATGCTTGCTGTTGAACTCCTCGATTTAGTTCTCATTTGTGCCGCGACATGGGGCGGTGACGAAGGTCTTCGTGAGCGCGGATGTACTTTGAATCAACCTTCTATGTCTGATCGCCTTTTCTGCAGCGAGGAATGTTCCCGAGCTGCCGGACTACTTCGACCGACTTCCTGGATGGCCGGAACACCGTCAGCTCATTCGACTTCTCTGTGAGACCTTTTCCGATACGCCTTTGCTCATTGCTCGACCATGTGAGCCTCTTATGCTGCACTCGGAGTCGAGGATCTGACTGTCCATAAACCAGCCCCTTGCCATCAAATTCAGTGGAGTTCGGCTGTCATGCCACCCAATTTTGCACCGATTGGAGATGCCGTGCAAAAGTGCGATAAACGACTGTTCGTCCATTGACCGAGGTAACCAACCATGCAGGTTGAATGCGCAGTATGGGCAAGGCTGCTGTCAGTCCGCTATGTGCGTTACCACCCTAGACGCCTGCGTCAGGCGTGAGAAGGGTACGGCAGTCTCCAATGACTTCTCAGCACGGTATATCAAGCTTCTCATGGGACGTATTACATACCTTTGGTATGTCCTTTCCCGATTCTTGAATCTGGTCGGAGTTGTTCATGGGATTCTGCAGGGACTCGTCCCGCTTGACGGACTATGGATGGTCCTTGACCGAGCCCGCGCCGGGTGAAAGCCTGAAGGACGGTGCGTTCGAGCGGTATGTTCAAGTGCGCGTGATCGAGGCCATGTCCCTCGATCCGAAAGTCACACGGCATGTGTACGACGGCAGCGCTCAGGCATGTAATCATCATTTGTTGGAAATCCTGAATCCGCGCCTTCTCTACTGGTGGGGACCCGCTTATCGCTCCCTTCCAGCTATACGCTGATTCGTGTTATCGCATGATAGGATCATCAGACTGAGTCTGTTCGGCTATCCCGAAAGAGGTGTTCCCAAGTACCGGCTGAAGCCTGGAGCGAGCGTGAAGAAACAGGCGTAGAGGACACACAGCCGTCAGCAGGATTCTGAGGGACGAAAGTGCTCGAGGGATACAGAGCCGATGGTCCTTGAGAGGTCCTCTATTCATATCCAATAGTGGTATTACGGTAACCTGTGCTCAAAGCTTCGAAGAAGCAATGCATGAGCCGAAGTCCAACGTCTGAGAGCTTCGCGCCATTCGGCAGCATTGCCCCACCCGTGGCACCAAGCAAGGAAACTAGGATGGTTCCGACGGTCTTTGGTTATGTCCGACCGATGGCGCCTGGCTGCAGAAGAGAGAGGGCGGGCTGTCCAATTCCGCGCAAGGTGCGAGAGCATGCTATCTAGTGGATCTCAGCAACGTGCGAGTGATTTTCGCATTCCCACCATCGGCGTTGGTCGGGTTTCCGACTTACGGCATGTGGAACCCTTTCAATCTGTTTAAAGAACCGATTCTGCTATGACAGCCGATCGATGTCCAGTTCAAGCATACGAAGGAGGTGGACATTGCGAGCAATCTAACCTTTACGTGGCATAAAGGTGGCCAATATGGAGTAGGGAAGTTTATAGAAATGGTTATGCGGAATCATATTAGGCATAACCGTGAGAGATAGAGAGCAAAAGACGGTCTATCATAATGTGTGGAGGACTGATTGCTCCCGTCTTGCAGTTTGTCAGCGGTGCCTTGACTACGTGCGACCGGACAAAACTGAATCGTAGTCAGGACGCATGACATCTTCATCATTATCATCATTATGTGGTGCATACGGCAAACCCATGAGCGGAATAGCGA